>JAPDSC010158213.1:302980-372706 GCA_026290005.1 Latrodectus geometricus
ATATATATATATATATATATATATATATATATATATATATATATATAATAACATTTGAGTAGATTTTAAGTAGTGACTGACTTTAAGTTGGAAAATATATTTGATAAATTCATAAAATGTTTTATAAGTTTCAGCACAGTTAATTAGTA
Organism: Latrodectus geometricus; assembly: GCA_026290005.1. Classification (NCBI taxonomy): domain Eukaryota; kingdom Metazoa; phylum Arthropoda; class Arachnida; order Araneae; family Theridiidae; genus Latrodectus; species Latrodectus geometricus. Next base: position 303,130 of record JAPDSC010158213.1, read on the forward strand.
ATATTTAACTTTATTCATCAATGATATTAAAATCATTGCACTCCTCAAAAACCGAGAGTGGTCCTTTAATTACTCTTGATAACTTTAGCCACTTTTTTATGTCTACTATTTAATTTGAATTCTTTTTGAAGTGGTGGTCTCAAACTCTAATTGCAGAAATCCGGATTATATGATCTAAAATTGTAATATATGAATTTCCTTTTGAATGTAAAATTACTTCCCCTAAACATGTAAACAAAAGTATAAAGAAATAAATGTTAAGGGATAGTGTGTGTGTAATTTCACATTCAAAAAGAAATTTATTTATTACACTATTTTAGATACAAATTATATATATTATACAGTATACAAAAGTGTATAAAGAAATACATAATGATAATAATGAAGGCAGGAAGAGGTTAGTTAAAATTGGAAAGAAGTTATTTGAAATAAAAAAAATAATTGAGAGATTATTAATGTTTATTTACATGAAATGTCTTTTATGTGAAAGGATGTTTGCTGTGTTATATTTATATATTTGAAATGCGTAAATATATTTAATTGCATGTTGTCTCGTGCACACATACTTAATATTGAAATTGATTCCAGGAACGAACGTTAAGATAATATGAAAGGAAGGAGGAATTGGAATTTCAGCGTGTTTGGACGAAGCTGATGAGACAAATGACTTTGAATAAAATAAAAAAATATGAAGTGGATTTTTCATTCAGGAATCGTGTTTCAGTGAATCTGTGAGATCGGTGTTTTCTCAGGGTATCGTGTTATACAGTGATAAATAAATTCTTACTAGCAAGTGTTGAAATTCGATAGATGTTGCCTTTGAAAATATGAGAGTATGTATTGCCGTTCAGTGATATTACCACAAGTAATAGTCGAAATTCAACCAGTCTCGGGCAATATGGAATCGATGGATAACTGAGGGCCATACTGAACGTATTGTGGGATCTCAACGTCCTCCCATGACTAACACAAGTGAGTACACAAGTGAGTACCATACAGACATATCACGGACCATTATTTACGAAATGTGCTTCGTTACAGTATGTCTAATATCCACTCGTACAATGCAGCTTTTGGAATTGCCAGATTGTCAGCAGGATGACTATTCGATTTTAATTGACAATGCGGAATAAAGACAGGTAGTAACTCTGATGTGCCCAAAGACAAAGCTGGATACAGAAATGGCACCATTTTGTATTTTCGAATAATTCAGACCGTTTCTACGTTCAGCTCCTTTTTGATAGCCATATACATGTCTAGAGCCTTCGAAGAGATCGTCACCTGGTTTCATTCAATATAGCCATAGATGCTCTACATCTGGTGTGATGGTATGTACAGGCATTGGGTTCACGACACATATTTCAATAGCTAGGAATGACGAAAACTGAAAGACAATCATTAATTTTAAGACTTGTTAAGGACAGTATTTGTGCCCCTTTCATTAATTTTATGACTTGTTAAGGACGGTATTTGTGCTTTTCAAAGCCTTCAAAACGCCCTCTTTCAACAAGATAATACAAGTCTACATGTTGCACGCCGTGATCTGATGAAAAACACATTAGAATGCACATATGCGTTATGCATTTACAATATTATTTCTAATTTTTCCGTCATTTGATATTTAACATGTTTAATATATTTTTCAATGTTCCACATATAATACTTTAATAATAGTGATTTAATGAATAATAATATTAGTGATATATCAATCCATATACTGTATTTTTGATGTACGGTAGGGAACAGTTCGAAGTTATCAAACATGCGCAGAAGTTGGTAAAAAGTAAATGTAAAGCTGAAATTTTGCAAGTGAAAGGTATACCATTTGATAAATCATTCGTCACGTCATCATAATGATTTTCCCAAGAAAATCATAAGGATTTTCTCAAATTACTACTTCATGAATTAATTTAAATTTTTTCAATTCAAGTTTATTTCATGTAACTTGAATTGATTTTCTGAACTCTTTTACTGTACTAAATTAGACTCAGTGGCATGATAGTCCCATGTTTTCTTGACCGAGGGCCCTAGGATGCGAAGATATGTCCCGCTTAGGTTGTCCTCCTAACATGAGTTCTCAAGCATGCTTGAGTGTTTAATTTTCAAGCATTCTTGGTACTCACTTTTATCTATCAATCCAGTGAAGAAATAAAAGGCTGAGATGACCTTACACAGCCCGAGGAACGAAACTCAGGCCTGTGCCTCGGAAGTGGTATCACTATGCCACCGGGAGGTTCATTGTTTTATACTATTTTTAAAATAATCGGAAGCAAAAAGATGCTCCATGTATTTCTGTATGACTGAATCTTTAATCGATATTTAAATCTAACCGATAGGTAGAATTTGTATTTGTATAACTGGAATACACAATTTTTGGCAATTTTCTTGTATTGGCACTTGTGTGAATATATACGTTGTAATACATAAATGTATTTGGAATATCCTTATAATCTAGAACCGACTAAAATGCGACATCAAACACTTAAGAGACTCATCGATTTATTTATTAGAAACATACAGTAGACGCGGAAAACCTTCACGCATCTAAAGATAATCTTTAAAGATATTGTTTCGTTTTGTAGGTCTTAATAGAATGATAAAACACTCTTCACATTCCATACTTCAAAAAATTGAGTTTTAAAATGTAAGTTTACAAAATAGCAGAGTGTGGGAAAAAAATTGCCATTTAATGGATTTTTACAAATTTTGGTTTAATACATTCTAATGTTGTTATCTGAAATTTAGTGACTTTTCATGATGATCTTTAATAGTGGATTCAACTTCACATTTCTCTGAACAGTATTCAGTGACATGTAATAAAATTTTTATTTATCTAACGATAATAATCTAATTTAAAAAAAGCATTTACTTGAAAGAGGACTTGCTAAAATTCAATATTTTTCTAATAGTCCAGTTTTGCTTCAGAAGTTTTCTTTACAGGAATTATTTGGACTTTTTTTAAATAAAAGCACTAATGGTGACTGGGGAAAATAATATAGTGTGTGGTCTCAATGTCATACAAAGTGAAATGACACCTCTGGGTGAATGATCAAGTTCATGTCTTCCACTTAGTTTCATTTTCTAAATTAAGGAAGCTCCCTTTCGGGTTGGCAATATCACAGCCATTGTGAGCCCTATATATACATGTAGTCATCATTTTCCTCCTTCGAATGTCAAAAGATTTAAATGATCCAAAAATGGCCGCGAAGTAGCAAACAATATTTTAAGGTAACTTCATAGCATTCGAATCAAAATCACTTTTAAATTTGAGTCTATTTGGATTTTAATCCAACCCTTTTAAACTGTCTAACTAGCCCTCGTGTACGAAAGATGATCATTAAGCAGCAAACAAACTAAACCAACAATTTTCAAATAGTTTAAATTCGAGTCTCAAAAACAATCATGAATATTTATTGGTAATATATTTCTTTCTATCACGTTGAAAAATTTCTCTGGTTATATAGAATTTTATTTAAATTTTGGTAAAACACCATTGAGCAGTTTTAGTGTGAATGCTAAAAATATAAATAAATAAAAAAAAATGAAACCATCCTTTCAGATTTAAACTAACATTAAAGTTCACGTTTTGTCTTGTCTTTCTTATTTTGCTTTTTCTTCTGTTCTATAGTCAAGGTGCTAAAGGCTCCAGTCAATGAAAGATAGCTTCTCAAAACGATGCTTTGGTCTTTACATATGGTATCAGTTTATTAACAAAATGAACTTCACAAATATTTTTAATTTCGATTCTCAAAGAATTCAAGCCACAGAGACGAACTTGATGTCATGTTTTTTGCGTACTTGGAACAATCAATGTTTAACGCACAAAATTTTCTTCAGTCTTTTTGAATTCAAATCGAACGAGTCATCAAGTGAAAGTGATGCAATGTTTTCGAAGCTATAGTTAAACGACTTGTGTGAACACTCGTATTGTTGGAATTCATTGGAAACAGCTTTAAACCATAGTTATCTCTGTCTTGTAACAATCAATGCTTTCCAAAAGTCGGAAAACCAGTAAGAAAACTGCAATCTGTGAAAGATACAGATAAAAAAAAGATTAAAATTTCAGGAAATTTTGGGTGTAATATTACTTAAGATTTTTAAAATTTGAGCTCTAAATATTAATTAAAAGGGAAAATTTTCATGATTTTGAAAACATTTAAAAACGATAAAATGTGATTTAGCCATGATCTCAATTGTAACGAAACAAACAACCCCTTTTTGGTTACAAAGAAATTATTTTTTTCGAAATTATTCTGAAAACTTATGTAAAATGTCATTCTTGAATTGGACTTTAATATTCTTGAATTGGATAATTCTTTCTTTTCATAAATCTAAATACTTTTTGTGTTCAGAAATAATTCTACAAAAAGTTATTTCACTTTGGTACTCTAGAAGTGATATATGTAAGCCACATGATTTTCTTTAGAACATCTTGGTAGAAGCAATGAATGTCACCTTTCATACACTGATGACCACTCAAAATACAACACTCAAAGGAAGTATGCAAATCATGTGAAATTTGAATCATATTTGAGGTGATCACTAAACAAATTATTAGAATTACAGCTCATTACAGGCAACAGTAGTGCCATCTGAAAGCTATATAAAGAGATTGGTGGTTTGACGCATGGCAATTTTTTTGCATAAACAGTTTAACTATGCCTCGTAGAGGATATAGAGACTTTCGAGCAAGTTGAGTTCGACCGAGATAGACTAGTAGCTTATAGATTACGAGTAATCCTTCAGAGAAATCTGTGATCGTGTTGAACGAAACCAAGCAATTGATGCGGATCTGTAATCACTGGATGCAGGAAAGAACATCGGTCCACTTGGATGTCTCTCACCCACCTCTTGCATTACTGCACATGATGATAGGCATATTGTGCGCATGACAGTGAGAGGTTGTTGGATCACTCAGTTTCATGACGAACCATAGCAAAACAAGCTCAGTCTCTTACGCATCATTTCGTGTTCGCTAGTACCATTCGACGTTATTTGCAGCTGAATGAAATGTCCTAAAAAGTCCATTGCTTCGCTTACCTTATGCTAAAATCCAGAGGTTTGCGCCACGAATAGTGGGGTGAACAAAGGACATAGACAATGGAATGAAGTGATATTGTCTTACTGACGAATCCCACTTCTGCCTACAACACCACGATAATCGAATTATAGTCTGGATACACTGTGTTGAGGGACTGCTGAGCTTGCGTTAAACATCGCCATATTGGTCCTGCACCCTGCATCATTAGATTTCGTTTTCACATCCCTCAAGTACGCATTGCTGATACACTGGACAACAATATGGTGGCGGTGGCCTGGTTGGTTCGGGCATCGGTCTCATTACCGGCAGGTGGTAATCCCGGATTAATCGATGATCTATCGTGATCACTAATGGCGGCTGGGGCACATTAAATAGGTCGTAGTTGCAACATCCTCCAAGTGAAATACCACTGGAGGTGGAGTGAAATACCGCTGCTTGTTCTTTGTTTCTAAATTACGAAGACTCCAACCCCTGCTGCTTCCATCTAACTGATAAAGAGCAACTCAGGATTAAGTACAGGGAAGCATGTTGGTGCAACAACAACACTGAATAACCAGCATTTCATCTGAGGTGTTGGAACCCGTGATCCTCCCATACTTTCAGTGCTTGCCATCAGCTATATTCCAACAGGATAATGCGTGACCACAAGTGGCACGTCATGTTCAAGAACTCTTTATCCACATCAGATTAAACTGCTACCTTGGCTTGATTGCTCTCTGGGTCTATCGCCAATCAAAAACGTATAATCTATACTTAAATGACTGGCCCATGGTACCACACCTGCTGCTATAGCAGATCAAATTCAGCAATATTTGGAAGACATGATGGATTCCTACTCAAGGATACATCCAAATCTCTGTGATTCTGCATCAAGTGGCATTGGATAAAGCTAATAATTGGCAGCTGTACTAATTACTGATTTTATCATCGTTCACTTCACATGACGCTAGTATTTCAAACATTTGATTTTAGTTTAACGTATTATCTTCCAAACAAATTTTGCTGTGATATCTCGGGTGTTTTCTGCTGTTGCACTTCGGACGACCTCTTAGAGAGTTTCAAAACATATTGTATGTTCAGTTTTATCGACTCCGAAGTGATATAAGGTTAATTGCCTAGTCTGAAATATCAAACTTAGAATATAAAGCAGGACAAAACTCTTTTCATACATTACCACGCCTTATTTCTGAAAATAGAAAGCATACAATTATACAGTAATTAATAGATTTTGGCAAAGGAAAGAATCAAAGTTTATGAATGCTCAATATATCATTTCTTCTGTAGGGGAAAACTTCACCAAAGTAATACAGCAAATAAACTCATATATTTATGCAATCAAAAGAAGTGAGAGCTAATAGTCTCACAATTAATTGTAATTAGATATTATAGCAGTTATTGAGTGCTAATTGATGCAGAAATATTTAATAGATATATGCTTTTTACTTAGAGTGAAAATACTTCAGAGAATAAACCTAATATTTTTACAAATGCTTATATATATATATATATATATATATATATATATATATATATATATATAACGCTCACCCCTGACAATTATACAGTTATAATTGGGTAAGGAGTAGGTAGAACTGGGATTGGATATTCTCTGATATATCGTTCCTTGTAGCTTCAACCATTAGACTAACAAATTTGCCAAAATAAGCTAGTATCTAAATTCACTTATATTTAATTAAAAACAGTATATCACAGCATGTTTCTGTAAAAACATACAATCTTCAATAAAGTGCGTGTTACTTCTCCAAGTTTCAAATTGTTCTTTTATTTCTAATTACTTTGAATTTTCATAATACTATATACTGTAGTTTTTGTTTATCTTCAGTCTTTTCGCATCTAGCACTTTGAAGATTACTTTTGTAGAACATACGAGAATTTCTAGCGTATCTTAACCTATTTTGTGTCATTACCTTCTGTATTGATTCTTAATATCTTCGCTTTCTCTGAGAAATAAGATTTTTCTCACAAACACAGAGATTTTCTGTAATAAGATATTCTCTAAGAATACATATTTAACAGCTATACTGCTCTGTGAAAATAAGAGGCATAATTCTTTAAAATGCTAGAAGGCATGATATTGTTATTCGCTAAATACTAAAGAAAAAAAGTTACTAAGTCTCAGATATGCTTGCATCTTTTTCAAAAATTCTTAAAATTATTCCATTATAACGATGTGTGTTCATGGGTACACATAATAAAATTCTCAACTTTTCTATGCACAATATTTGAACGTCTGTATTTAGTGTAGAGAATAACTAGATCATTTTAATTATCATTTTTCTCCAATCTAATGAAAAATGATAGTTATGAAAAATGAAACTAATGAAAAATGATAGTTTGGTCTAATGAAAACAAACCATAAAAAATTTTAAGCGAAATTAAAATTTTTTATTAAATTTGTAAGGATTTTATTCTTAATTTAAGAATTTAAAATTTGTCGTATATAATCACTTCTTGAAGTAATGTTTCGGTCTTGAATCCAATTTCAATAATTTTAAAATGTGTGTGTGACAGATAATTTTTGTCTATCTTTTCTATTAAATTCAACAAATTCAATTAAAAATAAAGATAACACACATCAATCTTCCTATTTGAACAGTTTTATATAACCATTTATTGAGCTAAAAATTGATATGAGCAAAAAGTTTTTAAACATTTTTATAGGTGCCGGCCAATAGGTGACTCCTAGGCTGTTGGTTCGGGTTCGAATCCCAGTTCAGGCACACATGGACGTTTTCTTTCTCTCTGTATTTCTTTGTCCTTTCTTCTGAGATGATGGATGAATGTGGCCTGCCCTATAAACTGGTTTGACATGGGTAATGCCACTCACCTCCGTGACTTGATTAACAGGTGCCCACCGGGTAACGCTAAAGGAGATGCAATTTCTGGCCTTGTGGTGTCGAAGGGTCGGTCAATAATCGAGTGCCCAACTTTGGGAGGAAAACATTTTCATAGGTTCGAAACTATACCATTATAAAATATTAAGTATAAAATGTATATTAAAACAGTTTTAAATTTCCAATATATCATATAAATATTCATATTTATTATATATAGAAATAATGAAATCCAAATTTGAAAACTAAATTTAAATTCACATATAAAAAGTTAAAAAAAAAAAAAGTATTTACAATCATACTGTGTTCTCTTGTATTTGAATGATTTGATTTTATATTACCTGTTTATTTCTTACTTTTATTTTTTTACTTTATGATTAAAAGAAGAAAAAAAAATGTGGATTACTATTTAATACCCTAAATTAACCTAATAAAATATTAATAATAAATCAGAAATGTTAGTAAACTCATCATTAATGCATCTGAACAATAATACTACCATTGTTTGAGTTACAGGAAATAAAAATAAGATACTGATCTCACAATACTTATAGTTATCTCACAATATTTATTGTTATTGAGTTATTCACTCAATTATCTTTTATAAAATATAATATGCATTTGGTAAATATATGATTTTGATAATATTCACTTTATATTTTGCATGGGATCATTTTTTTGGCTTTCGCCAAAAGTACATATTTTGACTTACAACATTCCCTGATACAATAAACTGTTTAAAGTGTGATAACGCTGCATTTGAATGAAAGGCAAAAGTTTCATTTCCTTTTCATATAAATTTTTCTTTGCAAGCTATTAAAAATGAGAATATATGAAATATATAAAATATGTAGAAATATATTAAAAACAATAAATAAGAGAACTAGAATTTATATACATATTTTTCTTGTACATTAACATAAAATTCTGTTCATTTTGATAAAAAAAAATATCTAAATAGGATGTAAATGGACAACAAAATTTATATTTTGTATACTTAAATTTAATGAATTAAATTTAAAATTACCAGCCATTATAGTCACAACTTTTTTTTATCTCCTTACTTAGAGTTACAATTAATAAAATGTCCATAGAGATAGCAATAAACCCTGGTGGCATAATGGTGGGGCTTCGTGTTCCCAAGACACAGGTCCGAGGTTCGGACTGCGCAACAATTCAGCCTATCATCCCTTCAGAGGGCCCATAAAACTGATTATTAAGCATGTTTGAAAATTAAACATGGGAGGTCTCGAGTTAGGTTGATTACCTAATCTAGTATATGCTTCGCACACCAAGGCCTTCGGTTAAGAAAACAAATATGAGCACTTTAAGCCTCACCCTTAGGGGCCTGTCGGTACTATTGAGTTTAGTTTAGTATGGTCACAGCAATACAAATGCAAGGAAAGCATCGCGATAATCCAGAAAGATAAAAATGCATTCAATTATTTGTACAGAGATTTTTAAAAAAACGAAATAGGAAATCGCTACTTACGTAGAGAAATTATTTACAAATATATAGATTTTTATTTTAATTTGTCGCTCAAAAACATAATATCATAAAAAAAAATTGCTTAGACGAGGTTCTAGTCATGCGAATAGCAATTTTCAAAGACTAAAATTTTAAATACTGAAATTTTATAAACTCAAAATTGGGTGAAGTTTTTTGCTTGCATATAATATTATGTACCTATAGATAAACCAAATTTTAAGAACCTCATATAATCATTGTTCTCAAAAACAATACTTCAATATTTCTTTTATTAATTTATAAGTTTTTAATATAAAATATCCAATTAAAATAAGTAATTTTATTAAAATGTTTGTTTTTTGTTTTTATGGAAAATCAAAAATTTGTGTACTAAAAAAAGTTACTATTTATGCAAATGTAAAGGAGATATAAAAATAATATAATGGGATATGAATCAAAACGAATTAAGAAATGATGATGTACCTGCAGACAAAAGAATGTCCGAAGATAAAAGTTAGTTTTGCAAACAGAGAAAACCGGAGAAAAATTCAAATCTGCAATTTAAAATCTAAAATAAATCAAAACAAAAATGCCAAACTTGATAAACTTGCCATGATTGCTACAAATATTTATAATAAGTTTAAGCGGAAAAAAGATGTATTTTTAAATTTTGAAAAGAGATATTTTTACTTGTGAATCCTCCATAATCAGTTCTTATTGAACATACTATCACTAGTTTATGTTGTTGTTGTAACTTATAACACTTGGCGAGGCCAAGTCTGTGACTGGGTGAATGAAGTAAGATAGAGCGTCTTCCGATTTTGAACAGAACACCACCCCATGTGGATGGAAGTACAACTCTGGCTCATAGATGGCAGCACCCCCCATCTGGGTCTTCCAATTTAAAGATAGGAAGCCAGAGAAGACCCAAATCTTAGCTCCTAACACCCCCAGAGGTATTAATTTGGAATAGGAACATGGAGGACATTGCGACCATGACATTTTCTGGGCCCCAATCGCCATTAGTGAACACAATCTTTAGTCGGACGAGAATCGAACCCACAACATATCACTTATTTATAACTGTTGGGAGCAACCACTCTCGTTTATATTTACAGTAAACGCTTGTTTTTACAAATTCGTAAGGACTGATGAAATTGTTCTTAAAAGCGAAAGTTCGTAAAATAAAAACTAGATCTTGATTTTTTTTTTACCAAACTGCTTTTTTATTTTAAGTATTATTTTAAGTATTTTTAAGTATTACTTAAAAATTATTTAATGCATAATATATATAAGTAAAAACGTGTAAAATAAAATATTTTCTTTAAAATATTTCTTACTTTCATTTTATTGATGGAAAATTAACTAATTTTATGATTTTTTTGTTACAAAGCTTCACATTACTTCGATGTAGGCAAGCAATGTGTAGTTTTGTAACAAAAAATTACCTCAATCTTGTTTGCCACACATCTTGTTTTGCAAACGATTGCAGTACATCATTTTCTTTTGTTTGATATCTGAAAATTATTTTTCATTCTTATTCATTGTAATCTCAACCATTTAAGCATCAGATATTTTTTTACGTGCAAATTTCATCTGAGTTCACTTTTAAAAAATCATGAAATGAAATTGCAGGCAGCAGTTAGTTACCTGCAATTTCATTTTAGGCAGTTTCTTTTTCGAAGTTTATCGCTGAGTGACTCTCATCTTCACTCAAAACATAAGATAAATGCTACTGGCTCTCTTTAGTTATGATAAATCCTTTAGTAAAGCCTGCAAAATGACTTAAGTACTTTTTCCTATAACATTATTCCACGCATAGATTCTCAAGTGTATTGTTCCAAATGTGTCAATTTCATAAGGGGATTGATTTCACGACAGGGTCAGTCCTGAAAAAGTACTTTATTTTATTTGTATACTTGAAGCTATTCATTATAGTCTAATTCATGCAAGCCGAAAATTAGATAAGGCAGGAAAAATTCCACAATTTCTTCAAAAGTTCGTGATTTCAAAATATCGTTACAATTAATGTCCATTATTTGAAATTTCACTTTTCTCCAATAAAAAGGTCAATTTAAGTTTCTCAACAATAATATAAATTTTTTTTAAAAAATTGATTAAATCAGATGCTTAATAAGCGCAAAAGAAAAAAAAATGCAATAAAATGAGAAAGTTTGCAAAGAGATATTCCAAAATTTTACTTTGTAATTAAGAATCAAAGATCATTACAGCTCTGGGAACATGTTAGGGATCAGACACTAGTTCGTAAAATTGTGATTATTCTCAAATTAGAAGTTCGTAAAAACGAGTTTTTACTGTCCTGAAATTCATTGTATTCTTGAATTTTAAAATGGAATTCCATAAGAACAAACAATCTCTCTCCTCAATTTTTATTAATAATTCTCAAAAGTAAAAAAAAAAAATTAAATTTTACTAAATATTTCTTTAGCTTTAACATTCCTAGTGGTTAATCACATACTCGGTTAAAAAAATAAAAGAAATTTTTTAAACTAACTCAGAACAAAAACAATCCAGCCGTTTCAAATATTCAAGAAGAATTAAAAGACAATTTGAAGTGCTTTTTTCAAAGGAACTCAAGAAACGCCATTTCTAGAAAAGACCGAAAGCTTTTCATCTCACCCTTATATCTACAACAAAAAATAAAGTATTAACTATTATATTTACAGGATAAACTTAAAATATTAAAGGAAATAATTAAATATTTTTTTATTTCTAACGGCAGATGACAGAGGTACGAGTAGCATAGTACACGCCACCCCAAACCCGTTTATAGGGCGGGCCACATTCATCCATCATCTGAGAAAAGGACAAGAAACACAGAGAGAGAAAGTACATCCATGCCCGAGGTTGGGTGGCGGAAATTATTAAATATAACATAGAAAATATTAAAGAATTAACTATAATATTAAAGGGATAAACCATTATATTTACATCTCTTTGGACTGTTTGAAAGTAAGGTATAAAATACATTAATAAAGCGATTTAAAATTATAATCTCATTTAAAGAGTAACTGCATTTCAATGAAACTTAAAAAAGAATTATATTTAAAAATAGTAATGGAAATTATTAACAGACGAAAGCTTTTTCTTACTTTGAATTTTTTAAGAATTCTAATTATACTAATAACGCACATCCTATAATTTTAAACTCGATAAATCTGAGCTATGTGTCTGTGACACTAGATATTTTTAGCATTTGGTATTTATTTGATAAAAAACTCATGAAGTACGTTTGCTAATTTTCATATTAATCTACAATTGAAATCAAATAAGAAAATTAAGGAATTGATGATTCGCTGAAGCAATGATTAATGCAAAAATACAATCAGAAAAAGCAAAGTATAAAATTTCACGAACTAAATTCAAAAATAAATAATATAGAATTTTTGCAAAAATTATAAGAGTTTATAACAGATTTTATTTAAAGTCACAAATTATTAAACATTTGATCATTAAATTCTTATTACTATTATAGCAATGGTGTAAGTTAAATATAAAAAAGAGCTTCTTCCGCAGTTTTTATCTACCAAAAAATTCAGAAATAATGAATTTTTCTGTAAAAAATACTTTAAAAATGTGAGAGTTGCTAATTTAAAATAGTATTCATCAGAAATTTACAGATAAAAATATTCTTTTCATATTTTTAATAGTATTTATAATGCTCTTTAATTCTTCAATTTTTATATCTTTAAATTACAAAACAATATTTAATTTTCGCTGTACTTACTATAAAAGTATCAAAATGAAAATTTGAGTTACTTCCTGCAGTCATTTACTTAGTTTATTACATTCTTTGTTCTCAGTATTCTTTTCTCTTTCAATATAACTCAGATGTTCTGTATGAAAATTTGGTTTGGGATAGAAAATAAACGCAATTCAAAAATGCATCTAGTTAATCGTCTACAAACTGTATTTTACTGATAAGTAGCAAAATTATATTTTATGTGAACATATAACACACAAATAATTGTTAAATTTCACATGACCTTATTTTTAAATTGGAAACATTCAAATAAAATGCGCTGCTTATTAATCATATTCAGATTAAATTTATAGTAATGCTGTTTTTTAAATTCTCAAATTATAAATGGCAAAGCCTCTAAACAGCTGGCTAAACAATCATGAATAAAAATTAATGCAAAAAATGTGTACACATGTCCTTCAATATATATCAGGTATTCTTTAATCAGCTATTTTTTTCTTTTTGCACTAGTTTTCATTCCTTTGTTAGATGTTTCCATAATTATTAATATACATTATTGTAAGCTGACATATAAAGCCTATGCTTCAATTTGTTGCATTACTGAGTAACAAGATAATGCAGTTCAATTTAAAAATTCAACTTAAATTGTGAAAATTATTAAGTTTCTATAATTACAGATGGTACAGACAAAGAAATATTTTTAAAAGAAACAGTTTAGTTAGTTGAACAATCATTATTTTAGTCAGTTCTTGGTGATACTGTAGAATATTTCACACCATATGAACAAATACCAGTCACATCAAACTCTAATTCTGTGTGTATTCCCAGTTTAAAATATGAAAATTATCAGGTCTTTAAATGAAATAATTTGGAGGATTTTTATTTTCGGTTGTGACTAGATAATTCTTTAATGATTCTAGATTAATGACAACATTTCTATGCTAATTTTAAGAGATGTCATTTCAAAGCATTTCTGATAAATAAAAATAAATAATTTAATAAATACACGAAAAATTCAAACTTTATTTCTAACATATTTCTTGCATTAAGTATTAACTCAAACATTTTAAGAACGTAAGTATTTTAAATTTTTTCAATTATAAGTAAAAGGAAATTTTTATAAAACATTTGATACTATGTTCTTATAATTTTACTGTGATATACAAAACTTTTCGCTTATATTTTATATATTTTTATAACAGATATATTTAAAAATGTAATGTTAGAAAAAGCTTAAAAATTTTAGAGTACTGAAGAAAATTTAAAATTTTTTTTAAGATTCAAATGTAAAATAACAATGTAATTAATCAATCCAAAAAGTTTATAAAATTAATTTTATTAATTTCTTAAAAAGAACATGTATGTGAAAATATAGACCTGAAAATACATTAGAGAAAACTATAAAATCAAAATTAAAATTTTTACATATCAACTCATTAATAAATTGTTTTAATATATAAATGATTTAAGCTGGTTTGTTTCAAATTATTATTATTTAGTGGCATGTACAGTCAGAAATAAATTTTTTAACAATACATAGTTTTAAGATTAGTCTTTAAACAGCATTAATGAGCAATAGTATTGAAAATACTTTTATCAACAATACAATTATCAGTTTTTAAACAAAATTCCCATACAATAAACTGTGAAACAAATAATAAACAGTTACAAATAAAAAATACTGAAATTTTAAGAAAGAAACAATGTAAAATTTAGAAATAAAAAATAATTAACATATTTGTAAATTAATAAAAAGGAGAAAAATATGGATCTAAATTGATACACTAGAAAAAAGTAGCAATTCAACGTGAAAAAGTCACAATCATCAAGAATGACGTAAAATTCCAAATTATGCAAATTCAATTGCGAACCTTTTATTAACATTTTCAATTAGATATTCTCAATGCTTAACATCATTACAAATTTTAAAAAATTACTGAGCATTTTATGTTAACAGAAATGGTATAACAAGATGCAAAACAGAAAAATCAAATATACCAAATAATTAAAGAGATATTTTTGAGAAAGATCATGTTTAAAATTAAAAGCCGTCGGAATAGTCCCTTAAATCTAGAATACTTCACAATAGTAAAAAAATATTAAATTTAGTCTAAAAGATTTTTATTAAAGATATTTTATAAAAAAATTCCATTGAAAGAAGTAGTAAATTTATTATTTCTTTCTATTATTGTTGAAATTAACAAAATGAATTTAAGGATGAAAAATTAAATTATAAAAACATTTCTGTAGTAAGCTTAAATTTGAGAAACTTAATAGAAAAATATTACAACATAAAAAACATTTTTATAAAAAAGGACTATTTGATATATTAATATAATTTATCTTGAAATAATAAACTGTTCAACTAACAAACCAAAAAATCTCAATTCATATTTATCAGTAAACAAAAAACATGATGAAATTTTTTGTGTTACTTCATATTTTAATTCTTAAAATTTTAGAATAAATAATATGATCAAATTAAATCAATGAGTTAATCAAAGTTCCCCTTGAATGATAAAATTAAGGCACCTAATATATATACACACACACAAATGCAAAACACAGAAGCAAAAATATCAAAAATGTCCCACAATGAATAATATATATAATAATCAATGTTTATTTTACCTATCAACAAAATCTTAACTGAAGTGAAAATTATACACACATGTTTTTAAATTAGAGACAGACTAAATTGAGTACATATTAGGAATTTATTATAGCCTGTCAAGCCAATACTCTATTTTAATTTTTTTAGCACCATATTAATAATAGCAAAGAATAAAAAATAAATACAATTAAAGTAATTCATTTTATATAAAAGATATTTTGATAATTTTTTTATATTTACTTCCTATAATTAATGTAATTTTAGTTTACTTAAAATTTTGAATTAAAGTTTTCTATTCCTTAATTCAATTTATATTTTAACCAACATTTTCAATTTATCAGAATTACATAAGAAATTTTGTTATCAATATACATGTTCTAGGAATTGATACACATATTAAATATGAATCCAAATATAAATATTTATTAATCAAAATTTTCATAAATTAATTTTAAATGGGAATACATTTCTTACCATGTACAAAATTAAACACAAAACAAATTTCATTTAGTACTTTTTTCTAAGAGACAATTTTGGAATATATTTAATAGAGAAAAAATAACCGAATACGCCAATAATTTAATAATAATGCATTGTAAACATAAATTATTTTTCAACAGCTATGGTTGCTTAAAGCTAAGAAGTGAGGGATTAGTGGGAAACATTTTTGATCAAATTTCTAAAATATATCGTATGCAATTATGAGTCTAATTTGAATGCAAAATACTAAAGTCATTCATATAAACTGCTTCAAATGGCTTTTAAGTGATAAATTTAATCTTTAAATACTAAACAAATTATTTTTCAATGTCACAAAAAGAAATACATGGAATGCTGCAAATGATTGATAAAAAAATTTAAACAGATAGCTCCTTTATCTGTAATTATTTATACATTCAATAAAAACTACAAATTTTTCAATCAATCTTTATACCACATTGAAAATACGAAATTTTGTAATGTTAATATGTAATTTTTTGACAACATTAAAATAATTTTTAAAGAAAACACATTAAATGTTTTCATAAGAATTTTAAATGTATAGAATATTGATAACAGTTAGCATTAGGGTAATTCATGTTTTCCAAGAAAAGGTTAAGTGATAAGCTTAGAAACTAAGTACTAAGTTTAAAAACATCGTCCCCACATAGTAAATCACAGATAGAATTTATGATTAACCACATATATTATACAATGACTACAAACAACTCAGTTTTAAATAAAAAATAAATATATATTACACAAAAAATAAAAAAAGCAAATGTTAATAAATAAGTATATGCAATTATAAATATAACTTAAACAAAAATATAAACATTTCAATTAGCAGTAAACATAAAAATGAGTATTGCATAAATCTTATGTCACAAAATGATTTTATCAAATACATTTTTATACAGATTGCACCAACAGGAAGAAATTAATATATTAAACTGCATTTTACAAAGCACAAGATGATGTATTAAAGAAAAGATCATTTGAAAAAAAAATTTGATTCCAGGTTTAAAAAATACAAGTACCTTTAAAAAATATGATTAACATACATTTGTAATCTATTTAAGAAAGTATTTTAAGCAATAAAAATAAATATATACATTTCATTATCTGTTGTGTGGTGCATATATATATATATATATATTTGAAAATTTAGTCTCCCTAGTGTTATGTGCATTTATACTAGCAATAAAATTAAAAGCATGAGATTTTTAATTGAAGCAAATTATGTAATTCAGTTGTTGCAATGCTTTTACAACAAACATATATTACAACAGTGATTTATGTGATTTTTCTATATCACACTATGGTAACAACTCATTATTTAAATACATTTGAAAAATCATGCAGTTGCTACTACACGAAAACAAGCTCTCAAACATTTATTTGCAAGTATGTTTCAAAATATTGCTAAAGGAAATTTCAGATTCAATATATTAGATGTTATGAATGCACTTTAAAATATAACAAACATGAAAATCTGCACAGTTTACACAACTTAGAAAAACATATAAGTTACAAATATACAAAATGTTAAATACATAACAGACTGATTATAGCAATAGTTTAGGCATGAGGATTTTCTGCTTGCATACCAAGTACTTATTCAGCCTGAATACAATGAAGCCCCCAGAACAAGTTATGTTCTTCCTACTTTAGCAATCAGATCATCACATATGCTGCTGAGTTCCACATTTTCCTTATTCTAAAAAATTGATAACAGATAGTAATTCAATTAACTGCATATAAACAATTTTATACATACTTAAAATTACATGTAAAAAAGTGGGAAAAACTCAAAGTGATACACTTCCAAAAAAATGAACAGCAAATTTGAAGAGGAAAATGCGAACATGTAATTAGCTTGAATGTAATTTTCACAGCTTGTGTTATGTAATTAAGTACACTGCAATGTAAAATTAAAAAGAACAGAAGAAAAATTATTAAATAACTTATAAAAAAAATTGTAATTTTATTTTTTAAAAATTTAACAAAAGAATGTAGCCACTCCTTTTGGAAATACAGGGATAAAAATTTATTACAGAATTACATCATTAATAGCATTCTGTACAATGTTTCCGCTCTTGAAGACTGTTGTGAAGCTCTAACTTGTTAAGATTTCTTAATTTTAAGAGTTAACTTTTTAGACCACAAAGGTATCTTTCAAATCTATCCTAGATTTTAGTTTGCTTTATTTGTCTCTCAATGGTCATCTCAATAGCACATGAAGGCTTATTAGATTGTTACCTACATTTTAAAGTAGATTCCAAACCAGTAAAAGATCCATCCAAACCCACAAACTGTTGAACACAAGGTCAGGCCACTAACTATTTGAGTCTGAGGAATCTATTCTGCATGATCGACAGCATTGTTGGGAGACTGCAATGAGCATAAGACATTCTTTCACTTCCCAAAAATTATTTTAAACAAGCACTCTGAGCAGGTTGATAACATTCTATAAATGTTTCCAATTTTGAAGATTTCGGTTGTAAAGCTAATCTAATGTTTCTCGATTTCTTCTTTACACCAGAAATGTATCTCTTTAATCTACAGATACACATGATCTATAGATTTTTTAGATTTTAATGAGCATGAAATATTCTTTGATTTCTTCATGCATGAAATAACATTAAGTGTATTTAAAACAAGCACTCAGTGTCAAAATTATTGTCCACAAAAATGTTTTAAAGTTCATAGTTGCAGGTAATGGATAAACATATTGATCAAGGATTTCATCAAAACAGATTATTATGGTATAATATTAACCAGAAAATAAGTCAGTTCATCCCTCAATAATAGTCCCAATCTTGTACAGATGATGTATTCATCACAATGACAAATCAATAGCATTGTCTTGCTTACATCAATCATAAATAGTAAATATAATTAGGAAAAGTATATTAACCCATTGTTACAAAGCTCAGTTAAGATTGTAATGAAGCTATAAAGCTAGAGTAATTTTTAAGACAGTGGTACATAAACTGTTGGACATTTTACATCCAGAATATATCTGTGTAGGTGTTTATAGTTTGTATAGATACCTGTATCATTCATTTCAAACACTGTTTGTTACCTTGATATCTAATGATAATAATTAATAGTTTAACACAGATATGATCGTAAGAAATAGATGTATCTCTAGAATATCCACTACCAATTCTTTTACGCCCCAGTCCATTCAAATACTGATTACAAAAATAAATCAGAGCATAATTGATATTTAATGCTCCAGCAACCAACAATTTATTGTTAGCCTTTATTAATGCTATTAATTTTATTTTTCAAGATTTTTAAATTTTGCTTCTGTTACTTATTTTTTGAAAAACCATGTATGCCATAATCAATAATCTTACTGCTTTACAAATACACACACATAACATTTTTACATACTAGTTAAATGAATTTGTTACAGCAGAATTAATGTTAGTAAATTTTAATCTCGAGCTGAAAAAAGTATCACAAACATATTCTACACATTTTCTCTAATAATGCTTGAAGGCCCGAATTTATTTATTCCTTAAATATTGCAGTTAATTTAGAGTTACTTAAATTTAAAGATTAAAGTTTTTATAAAGACTGCATAAAAACTTTAATTCCTAAATTAATACTATTTTGTTTGTGATTTATTTATTTTAAAATAGCTCCTCAGATCCAAGTGCACACACTAGGTAAATAATGCACCTCTACTGAATTGAGGTAAGGATTGTATAAGGGCCATAATGAAATAAGACTTTTTTATCCTTAAACTATTTTATGTGACCTAAATCAAAATTTATTTAAATTTGATCAAAACCGCATCATGTACAAAAACATTTGTAATAAATGTGATGAGATAGTTTCAGTTTAGAAACTTATAGAAATTTAATTTCATACTTTAGACTAATCATTTGAATATTTGTGAATGCAAATATATTTATAAAATAAAAAAAACAAGATTACAAAAGAAAGGAACAATAAGAAAAAAAACTATACACCTAGATACCAATATTACACAGAAACAATTCAAACAGATGAACATTCTCATTTTAATGCAATTCATCCAGATTATTAGCAAACTTATTAATCAATAAAATTTCTTTTTAAAAAATTACTTTGCAAATACTACTTTCAATGCATATATAATTTCAAAAGCTACATTTTAATATGCTACATCATTACCAATTTACCTTCAGCTTAGGAAATTAGAAACAGCATAGAGCATTCTCATTTAAACATGCAACTGAATTATGATAATGCATTCCTTACAAATGTACCGAAATGTATCAAATGATAAAACCAAGAAATTAATATGCAGCTCCACTGTAACAAAAGCACATATAAATCTTTTTCATATATTAAACTTTAAAACAACTTCAGTAAATAATAAATCAATATCGTTATAAGGAAATAAGTTTACTAATAATTCAATTTTTATTTACAGCAATTAAATTTTGAGTACACCTATACATAAAAGAGCATAACACAGCTTGTTTTCCTCTCTATAGAAATAATCGGAATTCTGATCTTAATTAAATATGTATTTGTAAGTCAACTGAATTAAATTGTTTATTTTTATATCCGTAAACCTTAATGTTATTTAATACTGTTACTCAATATTTTTGTTCATTAAATGAAGCAATGCTGAGCATAGTTTTCAATAAAAATATTAATTTTATTCAATACTTGATGTTATTGCATATTAACAGTAATTAATTGAAAGAACATAGATGTTCCACTTTGTTCAAATAAATTAAGTAAACTTTAACCATTCAAATGTGGTATATAAATTAAGTAAAACTTTTAAGTAATTAAGTATTCATATTTGATATGGTTAAGGTAACAGAATGTTAAAATGTTTGCTTTATGATATTTTTTACGTAGACAATAATAACAGTGAAATATATAAAAGCTGATGAATTAAAATATTCTTCTGAATAGTTTGACATTTTTAGTTTTGCCACTAACACTGGTTTACATCCCTAAAATGGGTAAACAATTCTTCTGCCAGCATACACTTTTGAAGAGTGAGTGGAGATGTAATCAGATTTTGAATTTTTCAGAAAGTTCAGTCAAAATTTCTATTTCAGTCTCAATTTACAAAACTACATCCTAAAAAACAACTAATCCTGAATGATAAGTTTGAATATTCATTGTAAGTTGCAGAAAAAAAGGAAGAAAATAACGAAACTGCAACATTTTGCAATGATTTCATTTAAAAAAAATAGAAAAACATTCTTCAATCAGTAAAAATTTTGCCCCAACCAGATTTGAATATGAAATTATTAAAAGCATCATAATTTTTAGAATAAATGAATTACTTTACAAAAAGTTCTATTTTATAACAAGAAATAGTTTTTGGATAAAATAAATGACAATTGTAACATGACAATGCATTTCTTAATAGAAAAAATAGACAGATTATATCTCATTATTTTCCATTTTACATAAAAAGACAAGGAAAACACCATTTTTTTAAAAATAAATTAAAAATAAGTCAATTATTAAAAGTTTACTTTTTGTTCTAAATCCTTTTCCAAACTTGATATTTTCATTTCAGCTTTTTTCAATTGAGCTCGTAAAACAGTAACTTCTGCATCACCTGACTTTCGGGCACTTTCAATTTCGGCATTAGCACTGAAAATATTTATGTATAACACATTTATAAATACATTACTTTAGTGCATTAACTATTTTTAATAAAAATAGCATCTAGGAGCAATATAATATATGTACCTGTCTAATTTATCTTGTATACGTGATCTTAACATTTCATACATTTGTTCTTGTTGTTTTAATTTCATTTGGACTTCTGATACTTGTTGTTTCATTCTTTCTTCATTCTGGAAAAAGAAATAAAGTTAAAAGTTTATTAACTGCATATTAAATCTAATCAAAAATAAGGAAGACTAAGTTAACTTTTATAGAACAGGAAACAAAGCTATTCAATTAAAATATGGTCTGTCTAGTAACATATTAAACCTAATACTTCAGTGATCTATTTTTTTATAGATGAACATTAAGATTCTTCTTCAATTTCTAAAGCTAAGACATGATTTAAAACAGACCAAAAATTTAATGCCTAAATTTAACTGCAAATAAAATTAGATTTACCATAACATGAATATTTTTAGGTGAAATCTACTTTAAACAAATAAAAAGTAAGGAAAATTGAATGCAAGAAAAATATGCATTTAAATTTTTAACTTTTCCTTGATGAAACTAGCAGAAATATCCTTTCATTTTGCACATGGTTAACAGGCCAAAGATACCCAATCATAGTTAGATTCTTGTTTCCTTGCCCTCAGCAGAATGCTTAACTTTATTATGTATAAAATAAAATATTTAATTTATTAAAATTTAATAAAAATATTTCGATTTTTCTAAACAAAAAAATGGAGACACTTATCTGTGATTTGAACTAAATAATTATGCACATTATTTTAAGATAGTATAATGTCACATGTCTCTCAGAAGATTTTTAGATTCCTCAAAATCAGAATTCTATCAGCTAAACTCAACAAATATATATAATTTTTTATTTAAAGTCAATTAAACAATCTAATTGTATGAAAATAAGTACTGCTTTTAAAAGCATTATAAATAATTTTTTCATAAAAATATACTACTGTAGATTCAAAACTAGTTTGGTAGAAATTAATGAGCCATGTTTTTACTACACAGGTATCTTTCTTGTATATAGAGTTCACTTATATTTAAAAATATCATTACTTGTAAAATATATAATGAACATTTAAGCACTTAAGCCAAAATTATTAGAGATTTTATTATCTAATATTAAAGATATTCATTGTTCAGATTGTATTAATAAATATTATTTCTTTATATATATCAAATAATGTTATCGGAAAACTTTAAATTTGTTCATTTTTTCATTGTTACATATATTTATTTTACAATTTATCTTTTCTTTGATAATAAGATAATAACTTGAAAATGACACATCTTTATTCTCTAATAACCCAATAACTGAACTATTTCTGAGTTCATACACTTTGTAATTTTAGCTCATTTTCTAAATATAATAGAATGTAAATAATCATCATAAAATTATTTTCAGCAATTAATGATTCAATGAACATATATTTCCATATTCTTACATCTTAAGAGATATTGAATTTGAATACAAATACAGAAAAAAAAAATGCAAATATAGCTCCTATACAAGATTTTAGAACGAGATTAAATTTATCTGTATTTTCTTGCGAAGTAAAATTTTTAGTTAGCAAACCTAATATATTACAATTAATCATAATTTTAACTTAAAATTAGGGTAGCACACCATTTTATTTGAGAAGTTCTAATAACCAAAATAAATACAGATAGAATTTCGAAATTTTAGCCACCAATAACTAATAAAAAATGGCATTAAATTTTACTTCAATAATTGCTCTTTAGATTTCAATTATTAATTAACTATATCAATTAGGAAATAAAGCATTTTTACATTTTACTTCGGGGATATATATATTCATACTCATAATCAGTTTTTATCTTACTTGAGAAAAAATCTGACTTTACATTATTTTTCACCAAATCTCCAAAAGCATAAAAAAATTTTAACTACAAGGAGAAAGTATTATTCAAAACTTTAGAAGAAAACTCACTAACAAAATATATCAGTATAGTTGGCTGTTTGCCACTCTATGGTTATTTTTTGCATGAGGGCTAATCAGACGAGTACCTACATTTTTAAATGGGTTCCAAATAATTAGCAACATTCAAGCCTTAGGTGAGAATAAAAACCACAATCTGCCAAACTGAAGGCCAGAGTGTTAACCATTTGGATAACATCTCGGCCATATCAGCGTGGAAAAGTAATCAATATAATGAGGTTTCTTCAGTCAATGTTATGAGTAACATTTATTTTAAAGACATTCAGAGAGCACCAAATTTAAAACTTTGTTTAAATAAAGCTCTTAAAAATAACTATTAAAGAAATGATCTGATACAGTTTATTTCATTTTTATGACTGATATAAGTTCATATCCCAGATTTAGGTCATACAATTTCATGAATACTCTTCTAGTTAAATAGCTAATTAAAGAAATGTAAACTGCTCCAAGCAACTTTCAGATTCTTCTATGAGCACATATACTTTTTTTTAAAAAATTTTCACAATATTTCAACAATCATGTTTTGCTGCCATATTCAATCTTATCTGAACAAAAAATATAAAACCTTTGTCCTTTCTAATTTGTCAAAAAATATGAAGTTTTTACCAATATTTTGTCCCAGCTCAAATCACCAATAAAGCATATGCTTTGTCAGTAATTAATTCAAGATATCAAATATTAAAAAGAGCACATTTTACACTAAATAGTTTAACAATCATTGAAAATTAATTTACATCCATTGAGATATTCTAGTCACTAAAGTTTGGAATCTAATTTACAAGTTAAAAACACTTAGATTCCACATGATAAAATATTTAACAATTTTATGATGTATATATCCAGAAATAAATTACATTTAATGGTGGCATGTTTAATGATTGAATATGGATAAAAGCAAAATGTTTGTACAAATTTTTTCAATATTAAGGATTAACCACAATGCACATTTTAATACTTCCATCTTATAAAAATACATTACATACAATAAGAAAGAGGGAGATCAGTTTAGAAAATATGAATAAGATTTTTTACTTTTCAGCAATATGAAATTGTACACACCTGATATTTTTATTCCCTGTTTGTTTTCTAATTAATTAATAATTGTTTTGGTTACACATTATTAAAAGTACTTCAGAAAGAATATTGATTAAACACATTAAACATATAGTGATAACACAGGGCAAATTTTAAACATTAAGTTTCATTATAATTTTATAAACATGAGACAGGACATATTTATCTGGAAAACTACATTCAATCATACAAGAATGCTTTTAACTGATGTGTAATTGAATGCATTACATTTTGAATTTGTTTTAATGGAAACTATTTGCAATAAAATATGCTTCAGAAGCTACTTAGGATAATTAGTCAAAAAGTTAGAACAGTTCAAAATTTATAGAAATGTTGTCAGAAAGTAAACTTAAGAAGAAAAAATTCTTCTAAGAAAAGTAAAATTACAAAACATTATTTTTAGCAACTTATGTAAAAAAGACTTTTCTGGTAACCATTTGTAGTAAACTAGAAAGAATTAATGTGAAGTCAATAACAGCATACATTAGAAAAAATTAGTTATTTTTTCGTATTTTAATCTATAATTATACACACACTAACAAACATGTCTTACTTGTTTATAGCCTTCTAAGACAGCTTTACAGTTTTCGTATCTTCTATGCAAATCAGCAAATGCAGATTCCACATTCTGCAAATCTTCTAAAGCCTAATAAAAGAATTTTGTAATTAGTTTCAAAAATAAAACATTATTATTTAGAATGAATTTTGAAAATAATGCCTAAACCTGATCACGTTCTTTCAGTATCTTTTGATTATTGCTTGTTACTTCAACACGTTCTTGCTCTTTAGATGTTAGCCACAGAGTAAAAATATTCAACAATTCTTCTAAAATACTTCTATAGAAAATAAAACCCTCATTAATAACAAATTATTTTATAGACTGGTTTAATAAATTACATAAGAAAATACTTCCGAAAATATGCTAAACGCTTAAATCCTGAATATTTCCTTTTAAATAATAATAAAAAAACATTGAATTAAATCACAAGTTTAATTTTATAAATTAATTTTTTAAACATAATGATTGATAAAATATTGAATTAAAACAATTTTGTAAATTAAAATATATAATTTTACCCTTCAACAATCAATAAACATAAATCCTATTTTTAGACGGATAAAACTATTAAAAGCAGGTAGATAAGTCACTAATTTCAGTTAGTAAGATTAGTGCATAAAAAATCACAGAACAAAAACAACTAAACAGTAGTACCATATATAATAAAAGAAATTTGTACCAAAATAATGAAATTGCATTTAAAAACCATCATTATTCAGGCACAATTTCAATTAGTCTCAAAAAAAAGATTTCATTAATTAAAAATACAGACATTATTTTCATGAAAACGTGGTACATTATCATTTATTGCACTAAAACAGTATTGATATAATTGTTTTTTAAATTATTAATAATCATTAAAAGGAAACTAAGATTTACAGGTTACATAATAATGCTGAATTTGTTTATAATAAAATTTAAGAAAGAAAAAAGAAAACACCTGAAATCTACATAAATATTTAACTGTACAATGTTTTCAAGTTCTGAAAATGAAAATTTGCTTTGGATATCCTTTTCAACCAGACACTTTCTGTTTCCTTACAGTCAAAACTTTTGAGACCTAACAATCTTCAAATTCAAGTGTTTTCCAATTTCAGACCGGAACTTTTTTTAAACTAAAATTATAAAACAAAAATAGTAAAAAGATCAAGTTATTTTGCATAGTTATTAAGATTTGATTTGCATATAATTTTATTTTTTGCTCTCAGATTTTTTATGCACATCAGATCATTAATTTTGCACATTATATTTAAATAGACATGGAGCAACAATTTGAAATGAATCTCAAATTATCTATAAACATTCACACAAAAGTTAAAAATTAAACCCGCAAGCTATTGCACCAAAGTAAAAGTGCTAGTCATCCACAAGCCAGCCCAGATTATAATGAGAAATTTATGCAATATTAATTTGTCTTTTGAGTATTACTTGAAAGATTTCAATAAAAATTCTTAGAATAAGAATTAGCAGAGAGGATTTGTTTTTACAGATATACAACAGACTACATAATAAAAATCCTCAACAAAAATCTGCCTACTAAGAAATATTTATGTAGTACTTCACCATTCATTACATGTATTGCTGTCTTATACCCTTAAAAATTACAGGAATAGTATATTTTAATTCAGTCTATTTGCATTCTTGCATATCTATAGTTGCGATTAAATCTTATATATCTCATACTGCTGAAATTAGAATATACTCATAAAATAAATGCTTTAATGCAAAAGGAACTTGAATAATTTTCAATACATTTTATTGATTATTGTTCAGAGGGATTTGTTTCCTGGGTAGGGCTAGAGCAACTACCTGGGTCAATGGGTGGTGGATAGTCAAACATCCTTTCTCTCCCTCTTTTTTTTTTTTTTTTTTTTTTTTTTTTTTTTTTTTTGAAAAGGACTTTTTTAGAAGCTATTTTTTGATTTTTTCATTGTTTAATTAATATTAGATATAACTAAACTGATATTTTTTAACCGTAAAATTAACATAAACGTTACTTAGAAATTAATATTAAATACTATATAAGTACTATGTAAGAATAAAATATTCTGAAGCTTTTCAATATTATTTTTAGTTATTGTAATATTTAAATGCTAAATAATTGTGCAAGCTATTTTTCGTCAGTTAATTTTAAAAAGTTAGCAATTTGGTAGAAAGACTGTCACAACCACAAAGAGATTAAACCTTACTATTTATAAAATACAATGGATTTCTCCACAGAATAACTTAAAGTATTAAGATATAGCAATCTGCAGATACCTTTGAATAGAAAAGGTAGTAGCATTTCTTTCAAAATGCAACACTTTCATGGTTATTTCATATGTTATTTTACAATGAATTTTCAATTTAAGAAGAGTAAAAAAAATTTATTAATTTTCTTGCCTGGATGCCTTGTAACCTTTACTAAGTGCAACAACTTGATTTTTGATTGCTTGCTTATCTTTCTCCAATACTTTGACTTGATCTCCTCTTTCTTTGTCTCTTTTCAATTGTTTCTCATGAAATAAAAGCTCTTGCATCTTTAGTGCCTGAGTGAATTCTTCTTCTGTAAACAGCTTTTGTTCCTTAAAATAAAATAAGTGTTCATATCTTGCACAATTTTTAATATAAATATATAAGGAATTTTCAATAAAGCTAAATAATTTAACGTTTTAAACCTAATCTCTTTACCAATTAATAAATTTAATATAAAACATTTTAAATTTTTTGTACAATCAATCAATGTATCATCAGAAACAAGAAATGAATCAAAAGCTGTGCAGCAAATGATAAACTAATAAATCAAGAAATAAGCAAGCAAATTTGAAGAATCCTAAGAATAATAAGTCTCTTAAATTAGAGAATATATTATTCATTTGAAGTACATTGCAAACAATATATTCTATTACATTTTCATATGTTTTACGCATACACTTACCAATTTTGTAAGAAAATGTTATACAAAGCATTTATATTATGAACGGCAACATAAAAAATTACATAATTTTGACTAAGCAAAAATATAAAAAAATTTTGATGCAGCAGCAGGATAGCCTACTAGCAAAACAAATCTCAGGCTGTAGTCATTCACTTCGTAGAAATTATTTGAGCAAACAGCACAACAGCTTTTTGTTTACATTTGCATTTAAAATTAAAATTTGTTGAAGAAAAATTTGAAAACTTTTTATGTTTTGAACATATATAAGAATACTGTCTTCATGTAACCCATTAAATAACAGGTTTCTCAGAAGGCAAACATATAATTAGCGAGGAAATCATTAGTTTTAACAGATACTTTGCAGCACAATAAATAAAAAATTACTTTTAATATTTAATTTGAAAATAATTTAAGTTTACAATTTACAATTAATTTAATAATAAAGAAATGATTATCAGAACTCACATAATTTTTTTTATAAACAAATAAGTTGTATTGAATATTTTAATATAACTTATTTATATAAATAAATATATATAAAACACAAATATAAAATTACTGATAAATATTTTTAAGAAATGTTGACAAATTAAAATTACTCATAACTATAAAAAATAAACATTTCCATTTTAATTTTTACACTTGTTATTTTTTCAAAAATATTAAATTTATTAAAATTATACACTTAGTAACAAGGAAAGTTCTCAGAACTATACAGATCACAGTTGAAATTGTACCTGAAGAACATAAATCTAGGAATAACAAAAAAAGCATTTTAACTAGTTTTAGTTTTCAGGGAAGGCCATTTTTGTAACCAAACAAAGTGTAACAGTTACTAATCACAATTATCAACAATAATTCGGGTAACAAAGTTATTAGCTTATATCTATTGGTTTAAAGTCACCAACCAAAAATCAATAATATACCATGCGAACAGTTCCACATAAAAACAGCCCAAGTGCTATTTTTGAAATAATAATATTACATGTTTATAATACATTACTTTAACCCCCTAAACAAATTTATTACACAGTTAACTATAATTACATGACTACCGACTTTTAGGGGCTTTTTAAATACATACTAAAATTATTTTAAACATAAAGAAATCTTACTTGAACACAACGTGAACTTTGTTGATGACTAGAGCTTGTCTTATCCATCTATTAAAAAATCATGCAAAATAAATTTCATATAGTACATTATATATATAAACACACATTAATTTTACCCAAAATATTTAAAAATACATTTCTAAAACAGTGGCTTTTATATTAATACTTCAACCTAAATGTAATAAAAAAATATTTCACAATATCATCTCAAAAATGAATACATAAAAGTTACATAAAAAAACAACTAGCAATAAGATGTTTGGATACCATAATCAACTGTTTCAATAGAAGTCAGAAAAACAAACATTAAAACTAGAACAAAGAATAAAAATAACACATGTAGGTATACATGTTATTTTACAGTTTATAGACAGTAAGTCTATAAATTGTTTTTTCTAGTGCTGAGCTCTACCACAAGCATCCTGAGTTCAGTGCAGGGCAGGGAAATGACTCAAATTGGTCAAGATCATTTCCTCCCATATATTGCACAATTGGCAAAAAGGAATTAACAGTAATTTTATGTGATATAGATGTTTGCTACTGAGCACAATTGACTCTCCACTGTAAAAAACAACAAGATATGTTCCTTGGCTAAAGTGAAATATCTGTGATTTTATCAATGCATTTCTTGTCTTTGTTTGCCCTTTTTGTTTTTCTAATAATCCTCTTTAAAATATTTTTTAATTAACTGTTTGGTGGAATAAAAAGGAATTTTTTATCTGCTATTTGTACAATTTTATTGATTTCTTAGCTAGAGAATCAGTTATTTCATTTCCCTGAAGTCAAAGTGAGCTGGTTCCCAGTGCAATGCAACCTCTTTATGTTTTTCAATTGAATCATTGAGAGCCTGACAAATACTAAAAAAATCAACTGATTCAAGAACTTCAGATGAAGTAATTGTTAGATAAAGATTTTGATGAATTCTTGGTCCATTTAAATTTAGATATGGATGTTTTTAAGAGTCACATAAGCTAAAACCGATTTGTGAAGCTGTTTTATCTACTACTGAAACAAATAACCTAGCTGGTGTGTATTGAGATTGTTTTTCTTGTTATACCCCCATCAGGGCTCAATTAACACATTACAAAATTGGAACTATTTACATAGCATTAAAGCAGCTGTCTGTCTGACAGTCTTCTTTCCATTAAGTGGTTATCTTGTCTAACTGCATATCGCCCTCCAGTCTATTGCAAATTGACAACATGGAGATGATATCCACCATTTGAGGTAAGATCTTGGAAAGTCAATATATGTTTCTTTTCAGTGGATTTCAACTCATTGTGGGATTCCTGGAAATGAGGCTGCTTACTTTTAAGCAAAGAAAGGTGCGTCCTTCAGAGACCTAAGAACAACTTTTTTCCCCCTTCTTTAAAATTACTGATGAAGAGAAGACATGCTGCTAGAACAAAGCAGAAGAGATTGTGTGATTCAGCCAGTAAGCCTTGGTCTTTCCTGATAAAGGGCCATGACTATTTGTTGGCATATTTGTTTCGGTTTAAATTTTGGAGTTCTCTCTTGTGTCCTTTGAGTAAACTTGATTAAATTTTTGATGTTAACCATCTTGACCTGTGCCCTAAATTTATATTTTTAATGTACTGTTCAGAGGTATTGGTGAGCCACAGACTTATGGTATTATAGACAATTTTCAGGGCATTTGTAGTAAATAAATACATAATTTATATTTCAATATTAATTTCTATTGTTATAATTTTCATTGTGAAAGAACATTTTAAAGAAACTATCTATGCACGAAACCACATTTAATTTAAAATTTAATACAGGTCGAAACAAATTCTGCCAATAAAAATTATAAAGAATATGTAAAAGTAAATGAAGAAAATATGCATTTAAAAAGATTTAAAACAAATGACAAAGGAATGTTATTCATATTTTGTAATATTTCTTTGCAAAAAAGATAATGTAAACATGTTGGTTCCATTGAAACATTTTGAAGAAATAATTGCTATAAAATTGTTCATGCTTAAATTCATATTATTTGAAAATAAACTCTGTAGTGAAACCAAAATAAATTACATTTCTGAAAAATAACTTACTTTTTTCATGGATCCTGAATTAATGTCAATCAGAAGTGGTTCTTCAGATACTAATGTAGCTGAATCGGTAGTCATGACTGAGTTTGATTGAGCAGATTCATATTCCTTATCATTACCACAGGCAACATTTAAAGAGTTACTGAAAATTAAGAAAATTTGCTTTTTAGTTTTAGAATATGATTAACATTAAATTTGAAAATAAAATTTTAACTGTTTAAGATAATAGACAATAATACAGTAGTTAACTGAATTTATTACTCACCTATCACCACTTATATCTAATCCAGAATCTTGGCCTCCTAGAAAATTAAACTGCATAAATAATCAAAATAATTTCCATAACTCATTTTAAGTGTTTATGAAATAATGAACAGAAACAAAGAAAAAAATCATGTGTCGTATATCAATACAGAAAGTACTCACCTTCTGCTTTATATGCAGCTTCAAGCTTGACAAATTGTGACAGACGTCCTAAAGGTGACTCTCTGAGTAACTATGAAAAAAGTCATCATTTATAAAAAGAAAGGCTAAAAAATTTAAACTATAAACAAATAAATGTACAATTGAAAACAACACATAATTAAAATTAAGGATATACATTAGTCAAGCTGTGCATGAGACATCTAAAACTTAGAAGACAACAAAAATATATTTGTTTTTAAGCTATTACATTCTGAGTTTAAAATGCATCAAACACTGAAATTTATTTTCAGTTAAATATCAAGTGTTGTTTCTTATCAGAACAAATAAGAATGATCACAATCACCAATAATAAGTTAATTCAGAGCTATTGAGACTTTAAAAGAACAGCTCGAAGAGGTTTCAATCTGTGAAATTTAGTTTGGTCTGTTTACTACCCACTGTAAGGTCACTTTCTTAAAATGAAAGCTAATTTGACAGGAACTCTAGGTCTCAAGAAGAATCCTAATCAATACACATGAAATGGTTGATTGGACATTCAACAATCTTGTTCTTAACACGTGGGTTAATAAGACAGGGATCAGCAGTTCAAAGTGAAGTCTAAACTACTTCAAACAACCACCTCTGAAGTGGGAATCAATCCCATGAATTGTTGACAAGAGCACTCTTATCATTCATCTGTCAGTTTAGTATATGTGAAATGTGAGTTCAACTAAAGGTTTGTATTTAAATAAAATAACACCAGCAGGACCCTTAAAATTTTCAATGATATGAAACAAGTTTTACTGTTTATGAAGGCTTTCTGAAAAAGTATAAATATATAGCTAAAATCTGTCATAAAGCTTTTATTACTTATTTGTTCCCTAGGAAAGATTTTCACAAATAATAAGCTGTATTCATTCATGTCTTGCAAAGAAGTAAACACAGGAAAGTTTCAAGTATCCATCCTGACAGACTTGCATCCAAAGGTAAAAGGGCATCATCCAGCTTTCATTGTTCAAAAGTGACTTGATTGAACTGGGGACCTTATCTGAAGACCCTTATCCTACCTCATGGCCATGGTGAACCTATTATCAAAGCTGTAATACACTCTCCATTTTATAGCAATGAATCTTAAAAGCACTTACCTCAGTAGGATATACAGAAAATGAAACTGAAATCAATTGAATAAGAAAAAGAGCAGAAAGTGACAGTAAAAATAAAACTGGGCCACTTTCTTCTAGTGTAATAAGTTTGGAAGTAAACAAAAACAATATAAGTAAATGAATAAGAAGATATGGTGTGTGTTAAAACCATTAATTGAATGGCTATTGAATTTGATGATATAATATGAAAAGAAAAAATATTTTTCCCCGACTGATAAATATGAGATAGTCAAAACAAACTTTCCAAATTTGAGACCGTTCACATATAGTAAAAATGTGCAGTTACTCAATCTTTAAAGGGGGGGGGACACACACACAGTTAAAAAATAATCCATAAAATTTCAAAATTAATACATGATGATGAAAATTAAAATTTTACTTTAACAGATGAATAGTATTTAAATGATAATTCATATCTTTTTGACAATTATTTCATAAGGCTGCAAACAGCAGTATATTTTCTTTTTAATACAATGGTGTAAATATTAACATAATTTCTTTGTTTTACAGGTCAAAATATATTCATTTTCATCATCAAGTTAAACTCATAACCATATAAAACAAAACTTTCTAAGTACATTAACAATATACATTAAATGTCTCATGGATATATTTTTTCAAATGACAAATAGAATTCAATAGCTTCAGTTTCCAATAACTTAAGGTTTAACTTATGTACATTATACAAGTCATCAAATGATAATCAGAACTTAGAAATGCATAGCTTGATCTATCTATCTGCCAGGTAGGCACGCACACACGTGTGTGTGTTACATTTTACTTTAATTTGTGTATAAAAGGCCCTAGGGATATGTAAACATATCTTAATGAATTATCCTTGCCTTGTTCTCTCTGAATCAATCCCACATAGCAATTTAACTTATAACAATTTTTTAATTGTAATTAATGATAAAAAAACAACTAATAATTAAAAGAATACAAGTAATATAAGATAACCCACAAAGTAACTTTTCATAAATAACACTCTTTACGGTTTAAAATGATTTTCTCCTTTCTAATTAAAAAAGAACAGTATTATACATTTGAATACTTAACATATATATAAATTGTATTTGATTTCAAAACTTTGTCTTAATCTTAAAGCAGTCTAAAAATGCCGCAGTAGGTTCCAATTGGCTAATAATT
Organism: Latrodectus geometricus; assembly: GCA_026290005.1. Classification (NCBI taxonomy): domain Eukaryota; kingdom Metazoa; phylum Arthropoda; class Arachnida; order Araneae; family Theridiidae; genus Latrodectus; species Latrodectus geometricus. The sequence continues at coordinate 337,370 of JAPDSC010158213.1, forward strand.
TAGTAAATATAATTTACAAAAAGAAAGCATATTAATTATAAATTATTTTAACTATTGTGACATTAAAAAATATGTGGAACGTAATAAACAAAGTACATTATTTAAACAACCTCATTGCCTATAACAAAAAATTAATATTTTCTATAAACTAAATAAGAAGGTGTAATGTGCTAAAAATGAACTGCAATAATTAAGTTACATTCTATAGACAGTTATATAACTTAAATTAGAATTATTGTAAAATTTATAAGGGATTCTTTTTTATATCAATCAATAAAACTTATATTTTTCCCACAGCAGAGTACAATCACTTGAAATAAATAGTTTCTTCAGTACAAAGAAATTTTTGGGGGAAAAAAACTTAGTTAATGGAAAAGGGTTAACAGAATAAAATGCTGAAAACTGGGATAGTTTTTGAATTCCTTATTTAAACAAAATGATTGTTCTGCAACAAATTACTTGGACATTCAAAAAAGAACTTTTCAAGGAAAAGAATTCTTGTATATTAATGAATAAAACTTAAAATAAGATTTTTCACATAGCAGAGTAAAATTATTTGAAATAAACTTTCTTCCATACTCAGAGGAATTATAAAAAATCTTTAGTTTGATGAAAAAGGTTAATAGAATAAAAGATTGGAGCTGTAATAACTTCTAAATTCATTATTCAAACAAAACAATTGTTCTACAATAAAGAATTTAGACATTCAAAAAGGCAACTAGGAAAATTCGATGTAAACATGACATTAAATTTAATACTCAATACTCACTTTGGAGTTAGAAGCTTTCTGAAAAAAATCAAATGCTGAAGGCTCCTTGAAAACTAGAAAATAACACAATGAAGTTTCAATTTATTCATAAAATCTAATGAAATAAATAAGTTTGAATATAATTTTAAAGCAAATCAAAAAGTTTTGATATAATTTTAGGTAGTTTAGGAAAAAAATTATGAAAAATTAAAATTTTGCACACTTAAAAAATGATTATATATTGACCAAAGCATTTGCTAATTAAGCTTTACAAACAGAAAAATATCAGAATGGCACCTATGCATAAAATTATACATTATTTTCTATGTTCATGTTTACATAGAAAATTAAATCAGAGTTTGAAATCAACAGACATAACTATAAAAAATGTAATTTGAAGAAAACTTGTAACATTGTCATACAGTATTAAGATTTTCTATTACAAAAATATGTTACAAGAATAAAATCTAATATTAACTAATTAGAAAGTTATTTTTCATTATTAATCTTATAAATATTAAGATATATTTTTTGCCTTGCTGATATCGAAATGTTTAATCTAGTACACAAGAAAAAGAAATTAGTCTGATTATTTTCTAAAAAAAAATGACCTTATAATAATTAGGCGGTACAATGACTAAAATAAAAGGGTATTTAAATACAAAATAGAATAATCTTCAGTATTGCTCTCCCTTGATGTAACAGTCTGATAAAAGTAAAATATTAGAAAGATATCAAGGAGAACAGTAGAACAAATTTAATTAAATATTAGCCTCTGTATCAAATGACTCAATTTCAGCACCCATATTGATAAGAATTCAATGCAAGAAACTTATAAGGCAATATAAGTTTTAAAACAATGAGAAAAACCTTTTTATATAAGTCTCATTTACCCATATCTCTTATGCATATTCTTGAAACGAATTTTTTAATTAGACATTGTTTACAAATTTTTTATTAAAACGATAAATTTTCGATGAAAGAATTGTTTACAAATGTGTAAAAAGAACATTTTTATAACTGAAATGACAAAAAAAGTCCATATTAAGGAGCAATATAATGTTTGGATGACATTTTTATGGAAATCTCTGGGACTCTTAAGTGTAGTTTTTATCATAATCAAAGATACCAAGTTATTTGCTGGTTTACTTGCCACTTTATAGTCACTTTTTGCACACAAGGGCTAATCTAACAAGTATCTAAAGTTTAAAGTGGATATCAAACTATTACAAACATCTATTCATAAGGTAGGAATTGGACCACGAAACAGTGGAACTAATAGCCAGAGTGCAAGTCATTCAGCTCCTAGCTCTGTAGTTGCTTGTAGATTTCATTGTCTATTTGTAGACAGTGAAGTTTACAACATTATTGTAGACATGACAGCTATCCTTTCTATTGTAAAGAATGCTTTCCAGAAGGAGAGTATTCCATGAATTGAAATAAAGTGATATGAGAAACAATATGATGAAATTCAGTTAATAATGCCAGCTGTTAACTTATCAGATCTTAAATAGAAAACATTTGAGCTGTTATAGAACAGGTGCTCTTAAAGCTCAAAAATTTCTAGATCTAAATACCCAGAATTTGCCTTACCAATGCACAGAAAACTGTACTATCTGCTTTAGGTATTTACAAGAACTTGTGGCATCCATGTGGCACATTGGAGTTGCTTTATAGATTGAAAATTATTTAAAAGTAGTCATCAAGTTTAAAAAGCATACTGTTTTACTCTTATGTGTAAACTCAAGGGTATAGGCTACAAATCTCAACATCCATTAAATAGAAGTAGGTAATTGCTAAGAGAAGGCATTAGAATAAAAAAAAAATCTAATTGCATTATTGTAATATGAAATATACATAACATAATAATAAACATTGTACTTAACAAAAACACTGTACAAATTTGTTAATTTACTTACGCTCAGCAACTGATCTTAACTCCTCTTCTGAAAATTCAGCTACATCAGGACCAGCTTCACTGTGATTCTCAAACAAACTCCCAGTATTTAAAGTTTGCTTAAGATTTTCACTCTTACGAAAAGTTTGAGTTTTGGGTGAATCATGAGTGACCTAGGAAAAAAACCTAATGAATAAAAGCGTCATAAAATAGTAATCTTACTATAAAATATAAACTTTTGAATCATTTTAATTGTTAACTTTTGAATCATTGTCTACTGAGCCAAGTGACAATTGAATAAGTTTTTATATGAATATATAACTATACTGAGTTAAATAAATAAAATTTATCTGCTTCCAAAGAAATACAGATTTCCAAATGAAAAATAAGTATTTTATAGGAATATTTTCCAATATTCAAGATTTTATGAACACAAACTGTAAAAGTGGTCTAACTAACAATACAAATAATACATTGAAGAAATATCAATTGTGTGAAAGAAAAACCTTCTAAAAGTAACTCAAAACTTTTGAATGAACTACTCCTGCTGTATATAATAACTATCCAAGAATTTAAGATTAATTATGAAAACAAATAGGTAAACGAGAAGAATACTTTCTGACTAAAGATGATTGTTTTATAAGTGTTTATCACATGTCTGCTATGAAATGTAATAGTAGAAAACCTATTTAATAGCTTACTTGAACGTTTTTTCCCTATAGAAGATTTGCTGAATGAAAACTAGCTTTTCAATAATTGATACCACTATATTATACTTGCATGTTTTTCTACTAAAAAGATTTGAATTCTGGCACCTATTTTAAAACTTATTTTGATAAACCATTTGGCAACAAATAGGCAAAATGTGGATTAACACACCAATTAGACTATATACTACTAATTTCAAGAAAAGTTTTAAAATTTAATATACTATGTTTGTAACAATATTCAAAAACTAAAACAAGGTAAAATTTATTAAAAGGGAATAACTTATTTTTAAGTGTATACATCAGCAACAAATCTGTAAAAATTAAAAAAATTAGTAAATTTATGAAAAGTTAGAAAATAAGATAAAGTAAGGTAATAATTAAAACAAGGTCTATTTGAAGTAAATGAGGGTAGAAAATTAACTTCTTTTCTTTTAATAAAAATTTCCTTCTACATATATTTATTTCATTCAAATAGTGTGTTCTAAATACTATATTTTGCAGAAATATGAAGAAAATAAAGATCAATAATTTCTACAATAAATTTACTTAAACTGAAACTAGAAAATTTAAAGAAATTTGGGAACCATAAACAAATTTCTTATATTAGTTTTTAATAATAAACTTAATCTCTTTACTCAACAATTTTTACACACAATCCATTCAAATTTTCAATTTCACACTAGACTCTTATAGGCATGAGGCTCTTTAACATTCGTTCAAATTGTCATTACAATTGTCTAGAGTGACAATTGAATAAGTTTTTATATGAATATATAACTATACTGTGTTAAATAAACAATACAGCTCTATTAATTTAAACCTTTTCATACCTAAAACTTTACAAATAACATAACTTTACAGAGCTAATAAGATATTTTAAAAAGCATAAGGGAAGAATTTTAGTAACCAAATTTTTACATATATTATTTAATAAATTAAAAAAGAATCAATTAAAACTATTTCAAATATTTAATGTTTAAAGAAATATATTTTAAAAAAAGCCATAATTTACAAAACATTCAAAAATATTTTTCATACACAATTTGTGATGAAATATTAGTATAAATATATCCATCAATATAAAATTCACTGTTTTTCTACTCATGGAAATAGTTAATTTAAAAACAAAGATTTTCAAATTTAAAATACACATAAAAATCAAAAATTTTTCTTATTAATTTTTTTTTTCATTTTAGTATTAGAAAGAATAAGTATATAAACATAGTACACACTTTATTGTACTAAAAACTATTGGATTGTTCGGGAAGTTATTTCACTTCATATGAAAATGAAAAACGTATAGCGAATAAATATTTTATTGAATTGTATATTGTCAATTTTAGTCTAATACCTTTTACTATCTTTCCAGTTGTAGCATGAATTCACTCATAAAATGGTTGGTTTCCACTAGCAAAAACTGATTCTGGTGGGAAAAACAAAATGACTTTCCAAACAACCCAATATATCTACTGATTACTTTTTTAGTTAATAGTTACTAATAATACTTTTATTAATCATTATGTTTAATGAATAACTTGAATAAATAATAACCATAAAATTCATAAAATTGTTTTGCATATTTTTCAATATGTAGAAAAAATTATAAACATATTGCAAAGAAATCAATTGCGTAAATTGAGGAATTCAAGAATAATGTATCCATGCATATACCATTGGGAGCTATCTGACTGATATTATTTGCCACCATAAAATCCATTACAAGTACAATTTCAGACATTACGCACTATCATTTCTGATTGCAGTGAAATATTACAGAATGGAATAAAAAGAGAGAAATTATTTTCAATTATCAATATATTTGCATTTCAGTGACAACTGTTTGAATGCCAGTTTACTTCAATGTAATTATCTGAAATGGTGCAAGACCACTTTCAAATTTGAAGAGCAAATTAGAAAAGAAACAAGTTTGAAATATTACACATATACTAATATTAGTCATTTTTAAATTAACTTATGATTAGCTTATCTAAGATATTAAATATTAACTCATTATAAATAAAAAATTTATACTGTGTGTAAATGTATAAATTAAGTAGAAATAAAGTATCACATTTAAAAAAGGAATTTTCACCATTTCTAAAATAAAAGGTCCAGGCACAGATGCTATTATCAACATTTGCACTTATCAATGATGCTAAAAATGTACATTCATGCAATTTTCCTACATAGCAACATTTCCTACTGGTACATATATTGTCCAGCATTTCATGGCTCTTAGGAGGTCTTTTAAATCTAAAATATGCTCAACTACAAGTTGAGAAAATGTCATGAGAGAAACCTCCAATAGAATGATGCAATTGTTGAACTTCTCCATTAACTTGACATTTATCACTTAACAGAAAATCATTTAAAACTAAATGAAGACAGGTTGAACAGAATAATTTGATCATGTAGGAGTTCCAGTGTCACGTGCGTGTTCCTTAACATGATAAATTGGAGACTTCTGACAAACAGTAACAATATTTATTTAAAAGCACAAAAAGTAAAAAGAATTAACAAACATCATACTGACAACTAGTCAGAATGCAAGTTGGTGTCAACTAGCACGTTGGCACGAGACTAGTCGAAGTGCGAAGAACTAGTCTTCTCTTATATGCCAACTAGAAGGAGAAAAAGCCAATGAGTGCGCATACTCGATGGCATCATTATAATGGTGTGACATCACTACAGAGTATCCCCCCAATGACAAAGTCACGATACCTAATGTGACAAAATTCCATTAAGTTTTCTGAAAAACATAGAAAATTGCAATTTTTCAAGAAAATACAAATATATACAATGAGAAAATATATGCACAAGTTTGCATTTTATTTTAAAAAAATTGAAAAAGTTTTGTATATAGACACTGTGAATTGAAATTTTCATTAGATTATTACTTTATTACATATTCTTGTATTAAATGTTTTGGAAATCGCACACGCCTTCCAGATCTGGTAGTGATAGATTTTGGTCCCAAATTATTTGAAGGCCATGAATCGCCTTATGTTTTTAGAATTTGGAATTGGATCAGGTTTAATCTCATCAGAAATTTTAAAAAGCAGATTTTATGTGATCAATCAAAACAGTTGTTTTCTTATTATTGAGATCAATTACAAATGTTTTCTCTGAATAGCAGGTAATCTAATAGCAGGTGTGTCCAGTGTAAGGCGGAGTCAAAGGAGGACGAACCTTGTCTACTCGTAAAAATATGTAAGAGCACGTTTTTAAATTTGGGTTTACAAAAAATTTTGGACTTCCATGCGTTGTAGTAGCTGTAGGACTTATTTTACGCATGGTTGATTTTAATTTAGTTACATAATTTTCATCTATTGGAATTTTTAAAGAATTTTCATTGAAAATATCCGAGTTGTTCCGTAGACAAGTTCTGCACTTGTAGCATTTATGTCCTCTTTCAACGCTGTGCGTATTCCCAAAAGAACATTGTTAGAATTTCAGTCCATTTAGACGTGTCATGGGCCAAGATCAAATTTTTTAAATGACAGTGGAAACGTTCAATTATCGCATTAGAACTTGGGTGATAGCTTGTGCTATGAATTCTATTAACACCAAGGGTATTTGTGAGCTCTTGAAAAAGGTTCGATTCGAAATTTCTGCCCTGATCAGTAGTTATGGTGATAGGACAACCGAAACAGGAAATCCATCCGTCTACAAGTGCTTTGGATGTACTTATGGTAGTTGCATCTTTCGTTGGTATGACTTCTGGCCATCGGGTAAATCAATCTATTACTGTCATACAATATTGAAAATCATTAGAAATGGGAAGGGGACCAATAAAATCAATATGAATATGATAAAATCTTGCATCCGATTGTGAAAAGGTGCCTATTGGAGCTTTAGTATGCTTAAAGGTTTGGATTTTTTACATTTTTCACAGGATCGAACTTTGTTTTTGATATCTACTTTCATATTTGGCCAAACAAATCGTTGTGTTACTAAATTTGTAGTTGAGTGTATACCCAGATGAGAATAATAATGTAAGTTGTCAAAAATAATTTGTCTAAAAGTTTTAGGAATAAAGGGTCTAAAACTTTTAGACAAATTATTTTAAAATTTGTCTACTTCTAGGTTGAGAAGTAGAAAAATCTCAAATTAAATTTACATCTTCCAAAGGAAAATAATGCTTTTTTAATTGAAAAGATGTACTATTTGAATTACACAAATTTTTCAGTTCCTCATCAATCTGTTGCTCCTCTTCTAGTATTTTAAAATTTAAAGTTGGGGGTTTTGAAATTGATTCTATTTCAATACGGGAGAGAGTGTCTGCTATTATGTTTTCCACACCTTTGACGTGTCGAATGTCGTCAGTCGAAAATTCAGAAATAAAATCTAAACGCCTTAATTGGGGGGTGAACATTTTTCTGGTTTTTGTTTAAACGCGAAGATTAGAGGCTTCTGATCTGTATAAGATTAAAAATTTCTACTTTCAAGCACATGACTAAATTTTTTAATTTAAGCATATTGGCTAGTAATTCGCGATCATAGGGGGACCAATTTTTTTTTACTTTAATTTTGTAGAAAAAAAAATGCTATTGGCTCAAAGTTATTTTGATTAAATTGCATTAGAGAACTTCCAATTGTGAAATCTGAGTCATCTGTCCATAAACTTAATCTAGCGACAGGAATTGGATATTTGAGGAAAGCCATTATCAGCTTCCTCAGACCATTCAAGAGATTATTCGGGTTTTGGAGTTTTTCGAGGAGACTTTTTTTTTTATTTTTACAGCCTTCAAGAAATTTATTTAAATGATGTAAAATATGAGCTGCTTTTGGAATGAAACGTCTGTAGAAATTAAATAGTCCTAAAATTCTCCGTAATTGAGTTAGGTTATTTGGTTTAGGAAATTTTAAAATAGCTTCAACTCTATCAGTTAAAGGTTCTATTCCGGCTTCTGAAATTTTAAAACCTAAAAATTGTAAGTTATTTTGTCCAAAAGTGCATTTAGAAGGGTTAATAGTTAAGGCATAATATTTTAATCTTTCAAAAAGAGCTCTCAGATGTAGTTCATGTTCTTTGTGAGAATTAGAAGCAATCAAAATATCGTCAATAAAGGCATATACACCATTTAAACCTCTAGTTACTTCATCAATAAAACGCTGAAATGTACTTGAAGCATTGCACACACCAAACTGCATGCGGGTACTTTCAAAAAGACTGAAAGGAGTTATAATTACAGTTTTGTGAATATCTTCGGGAGCAATCGGAATTTGATCAAAAGCTTTAACAAAATCAATGTGAGAAAATATTTTGGTTCCGTGAAGTTCACTGGTAAAATTTAAAATGCTTGGGACTGGATATTGGTCTTTAACAATTTGAGAATTTAACATTGATAATCTCCGATTGGACGCCAGTCAAAACTTCCCTTTTTAGGAACTAAGTGAAGTGGTGATGAAAAATTGCTTTTCGATGGGCACATATGGCCTAAATCAATCATATGTTGGAACTCAGTTTTTGCAATTTTTAACCTATCTGGTGCTAAATGACGAGGTTCAGCAAAAACTCGTGAACCAAAAGTTTTAATTTTATGTACGACGTTATGCTTGACAATTTGGTCAGAGCAAATAGGTTTTGTAATTTCAGGAAATTCATTTAACAATTTGATATTACCATCATTACCAAAAATAGTTTTAACAGAAATAATATGAGCAGATTTAATAATACCATGAGAATTTAAATTAGTATTAATATCACTTAAACAATGCTTTCTCATATCAGGCTTTAAGTTAAAATAATATAAAAAGTCAGCGCCTAAAATAGAATTTGATACATCACAAATGTAAAAAGGAAAAGCAAAGTTTCTACGAAGGACAAAGTCAAGCGATAATAATTTCTTACCGTAAACCTTGATCATGGTAATGTTTGCTGCTGTAAAAGTCTGAATTGGTGAATGCTGTCTATCTTGTTTCATAGCAGGTATAATAGAACAATCACTTCCAGTATCAACGAGAAATGTTTTATTTGTTATTCTATCCCGAACGAAAAGGTGACAATTTGTAAGAGGCAAGACGTATGTCGCGTCTACTCCTGCCTGTTGCTGTTTTCCTGGAAGTTACAGAGTTTTACACATTTTTTTTGCTTCTTCTTTAAACTTTTTGTGGTAGAAACACATACCGGACGAGTTTCCTCGTGATGAAAAACGTTTACGGCGATTCCAGAAATGCAATAAATTCCGATTTCGTGATCTCCTTTGAGCTCATAATTCTGCAATGTCTTTCCTTAGAGCTTTTACTTCGGCCAAAAGCTCAGCACTGCTTTCAATGGGAGAAATTTCACTCACTCAAGCTGGAGTGACCTCAAGTATCTTGTCGCCAACTTCAGCTGCTTTACTTGAAGTTAAGGATGGAATAGCTGCGAGTATAGATTGGATGTTCTGTGGAAGTTGGCTTAAAAATAACTCTAGCAGTAATGTTTCAGATATGTCTTGGGATTCAGCTCGTCATTTCATTATTTTCAATAATTCACTGGGCTTCCGATCTCTTAGTTGTTCGCCGGTCAAAAGCTTTCGTATTTCCTGCGACTTTGTTTCCCCACACTGAGCAAAAATTTCTTGCTTCAAACGAGAGTATGGGTCTGTTTCATCTGGTGTTATTACATCTCTGACTATTGCTGTGACTTCAAGAGGGAGATGTGCCAGACAGTGGTTGAATTCGGTTCTCGCTTCAGTTACAGGCTTAGGGCGTTGCTAGTTGAAATGTCGCTTCTACCATATGAAACCAGAGATTGAGATCTGATAAATTAAAAATGGGGATTTTCACAGCTGATGATTCTGTCATTTTTAAGACGAGTTACTTGAAATCCAAAGTGAAATCACTGTTCAGAAAAAATGCAATTTTAGGCAAATGCTTGTAGACATCAGCGGGTCACCATGTAGAAGTTCCAGTGTTGCGTGCGTGATCCTTAATACGATAAATTGGAGACTTCTGACAAATAGTAACAATATTTATTTAAAAGTATAAAAAGAATTAACAAACATCATGCTGACAACTAGTCGAAGTGCGAAGAACTAGTCTCTTATATGCCAACTGGAGGGAGAAAGAGCCAATGAGTGTGCATACTCGATGGCATCTTTACAATAGTGTGACATCACTACAATCGAATCAGGAGTCTTATAAGAAATGTGATACAAGAAATCACATAACTAAAAGAAAATCAAACTATGTTTGCATGATTTATTACATTAAATACATGGAAGTGCAATGCAAAGTATTTTCTTGACAGATTTTTAACACTAAATTAACTTTTAGTTGTCCTTAAGTCAAATATATTTACAGTAATATTATAACTACAAGTCAAAAAATACATTCTTTAAATAGATTTTTTTCATCAATTTTACTACAGTGACATAAAATACAAATATTTTAAAATTTTAGTATTTGTATAATTTAGATATTTGTAAAAACAAACAAATAAAATTTTATTACAGAATAATTTCAATATTTAACAATAGTTCTACTAATTAATTTTTTCTATTCCATTTTAATGAACAGAAATTATGGGAATGTTAATTTATGAAACAGAAATATATGAAAACTTATGAAATATTTAGTTATTTCTAATTAGAATTTAAAAAATTGTATTTTGTATTAAGATACAAGATTTCAAACAGATTACATGAACAACTATACATACATAATTAATACAAATGTATTAAAATCACTGAAGAAAACAGGCTTTAGTCAATAAAGCAAAATATTTCAAATGAGATAACCTCAATTTAAATGAAAAATATAATGGTAAGTAACTTAAACTATATACTGATTTAAATATAGCTATTAAAAATGTTCTATTAAAAAGTTGTTGAATAAATGACCGAAACACTTTAAATTTGTCAGAAATATTTTTTTATTGTTACCAAATGTCAACCAATTAAAAAGTTTTAATGTTACAAAATTATTTGTACGTATTTTATACATTTGCTTGCAAATATTTTATACGCTTACAAATAATTTTAATAAGCAAAAATTTTTTGTGGTCTCAAAGCAATTAAGGAAAGTATAAACAACCGATTTCTTTTCTATTCTATTTTTTACTAGTTCATGATTAACAGAAAAATGTTTTAGTTATGATTTATGTATAAATGTATACAAAATAAATTTTATATTTTAAAAAATTGATATTAACATGAAAACTAGTAGGCAAAATGTAACTCTTAGATTGATATAATTTAGGAGAAAATATTCCAAATATGAAATAAACATTGTATATGAATTGTATGTAAAGAATTTGAATGAATAAACATAGCTTATTCATTAAAAATGAGCATAATATAAATTTCTATCTTGTTAATATTTTCTAATCATTTATAGCAGTAGTTTGTAATTTAGGGATTGCACATTTTTGAAAAAGTTAAAAAGAACTTAACTCCTAACATTTTGCATAAATTTAAACAAAAATAATTTTTTTTAGTAAATTTAAGCTATTTATGACACAAATACATAAATACTTATAAATTCACAATGTACTCCAATGATAATACCCTAGCTATCATGTACTTTTAGCATAAGGGCTCCAGCTATGACTGTGGCTAGGCAATTTCGTGTACATGTATTCTTATTGATTTGATGCATAATACATCACATACTAAAACGACCCTATTGCAAATTCTTGTAGCTCACTCTATTATTAATATTTTTATGTACAATAGGGTGAAATTAATTTTTATAAGAGATATCAAATTGTAGTTTGACTGAAATTTTTTTAATGTTATAACAAAATCAACTAGATTTAATTTTCATATTTAAGAATCTGGGTTTAATGAAATGAAAAAATTACAATAGAATCTGGACTAAATCCTATGAGCCAGTATGGGTGCCAAACCAGCAGATTACTGCAACAGAAAGAATAATTTCCATGACATAATCTGATGTGTACATGTGCCAAATTTGTTTGGAGTTATTGTAACCATTGAAGCATTTGTGTATGAAGGTGTAATATAAAATGTTTTATTTTCAAAGAGAATCAAATTTAAAAACTCAAATTTTTCATATTTGTATATAGGTATGGATGATAAATTGAATTTGAGTTTTTTTTTTTTTTTATTAATTTGGAATGCAAGTATTTTCAACCAGTGCCGACAAATAAAGATTAAGCAAGAGCTTTATGTGTTATTTGATTGAAATTGATATTGTATGTAATAATTTATGTAATTTATTAAGTATGATTAGAAATATTAGACATATATTTAGGTTTGTTGTGAATTATTCTTCTTGTTGATCAAAACCCAAGTTCTCATAAAAAAAGTTATTTTATTAAGCTTTATTGCTTGGTTGTCTCCAATGCTAGATTGCGTTACAACAGATGTGTTCTAAAGTCCGCACCACCAAATGAATTTTCCTAAAAATGTATTATTTACATTATTGATTTATGGTAAAGTTTATTAATTAATAATATGAAATGAGGATTCCTGCTTGGTATTATTACATACAGTGTATTTTTTGAAGTGTTTGTATATTTTTATTAATTAAAAGAAAATAATTTAAAATATTAATTGTTTACATTTTATTGAGCAAGTAAGATTGGTTTGTCACTCAACAGTCATCTTTTGTACAAGAGGGTTGTTGTTGTTGTTGTTGTTGGGTTTTGTGGCGCAAGGTTTTGTACAAGAGGGCTAATTAGACTGGGACCTACTAAGTGGATTCCAAACCACTGCAAACATCCATGCCCAAGGTGAGATTTGCACCCATGAATTGTTGAATGAAAGACAAGAGCAATAACCATTCGGCTGCTACTTCAGCTGGTCCGAGTTAGAATAACAGTAATCTTAAGTTATTTTACATTTGTTTATAAAATGAAACGGTAAAATTTGAGAAATTAGTTTCTAGTTATTATTGCAATATTTCTGTAATAAGTAAATATAATAAAATATTCAAAACTGATATTTGAAATAAAAAATAGCTCAAGTTTACAATATTCAAAGTTCAAGTTTGAACACGATCAGGATATTGAAAAACAGATACAGCTCAAAATGATGCAATTCAGGTTAGCGAAATAACCGATTAGCACTTGGTGGGAAAATTGGAAATCGTGCCAATCTCATGCTGGATCATATTATTTTACTAAGAATCTGATATATAACTAGTAAAAACAAAGGCAAAAATATAAAAAAATTCTAAATGCTAACAGTTTTAAGTAAATTCCTATTTAGAATTAAGAATGAGAATTAAACTATTTTATAATTGTTTCACTCCATTATAAAATTATTTGTAACTTCCATAGTGACAGCTATAAGAAATAAAACATCTTTGGATTATTATTAATGACATTTTAATTCTGTGAACAGACCTCTTGTAATTTCAAAATGAGGGAAATTTCCCATTTGAATTTTAGCAAATTTACTTGCAAGTGTCAAAAGTGGGGAAATTGAGAATTATTGGATAAAAAATTGACATTTTTACAATGAAAGATTTCATTTCATTAAATAATCGATAAATAATCTACTAAAAATGTAAGATACAGATGTGTATATCGCTTTTTTTCAGCAATAAATATAAAAGATTAAAAAATATCGTTAAAAAATTGAAATAGTTTCTTAGTACTTTATATAGGATGATTGATTTTCTCATGCGGTAGGTAAGAGATTCTGTAATGAATTTATTGCAATTTATTTTAAAATAAAACTGTCAAAAATAATTATTAAAATATATTTTAAATACTTGCAAATATGAAGATTGAATTAGTTATACATTTTTTAATACTTTAATATTCTGAATGTATTAAAAACAAAATTATCTTCAAAAACAGCATTACATTACAACATCAAATAAATATAAATTTGTTATTTTAAAAAGTTTCTTTTACTATTTTAAATTTAACCATTAAAATATGAATTTCATAAGTCATGCATGCTTAAAGCATGCATAGTGATATAAATAAAATCAAATAATTCTTAATTTCTTTTCAACAGTAAAGCAGTTTATTGAGCAGTAAAACAAGATTTTTGATAAGAATTGAATTTTCATAAGAAAAGACTAACCATACCAAACAAATAGTATAATTTAAATGCCTTATACAATTTAAAAAATTTTTTGATTAAGTATTCATTTGATATTTATTTACATCATAAAAACAACAACAAAATTGTATTATGTTTAAAAAATTTAAGATTAATGGAAAAAAAATTGTAAAAATAAATTCTCTACAGTTAAAATAAGAAAAAAGGTTAAGAAAACAATGAAATGGTGAACATTTCACGAATCTTTGATTACTGAAAAAATAAGAAAAAAATATTGCTTTCCCTAATAGAAAATCAGAAGCTTGATCAAAAAGTGGTTATTTTTCAGAAACCGGAAAAATTTACCTCTAACTTTTAAATGAATATCTATAAAAATATGTTCTAAATTAATTCAACAGATTAATTGTTAATGTCGACTTCTTTTAACTACTGTAAAAAATATGGAAAGTTTCTAAATAATTAAATAGGTCTAGAGAATTTTCATGTATCAAACAAATTTTAAGTTTTACTACGGAAATATCCTAGATAGACGGAAGGAACTAACAAAAAGAAAAATTGAACTTTCTTTTGATTTGAAAATCAGGCAATTTTCATCAGAACATTGATAAGTGTCACTTAAGAATTAAAATAAAAATATATTAAAAAATTTTTACACAACTGGAAAACCAATTCTTTGAGATTCAATTTTTTCACTACCACTTAAAAAAATCTTAAACCTGAACTTCATTGCCAAATTGAAAATTTAATTTGTTACTTGTGAAACAGGTTTTCTAATCAGGTTACTTGTGAATCAGGTTAATTTTGATTTCTAGTGAATTTGTGGTGAATTTAGATTTTGGTAAATTAAGATAGATCAGTTTTGATGTTTTGAGATTGTTTGATTCCTGTACTTTGTATTCCTAATATTCAAAAGAAAGGTTTAGAATTAACTTTTGCAATTAATCTAAAATATTTTTTAAATTATTTACCTGATTTTAATTAACACTCAATAATCAAACTTTTTTTTTTTTTTTTTTGAGATGACTAAATCTTTTGGTTTCATAAAATAAAAAATATGCATATAAAATAATGAAATTAAAGAAGTTAAAAAAAATCAAACTATGAAGATAAAATTGAAAAACATACAAAAAAAGTATAGAATCCAGCATATATAAAATGTTTCATATGCACAATAAAAAATTTTTCTGTGTTAACTGTCATCATAAGAAATACCTCCAGCAATATAATTAAACCAGGAATTGAGTTAAGCCTAAAAGACTTATTAAAGATTGCTAATGAAGACTTTAGATCAAATTTTTGAGTAAAGGATAATTGAAATAATGAATATCTTACTTCAAATATTAAAAACAAAAGGTATAATGTAAATTAAAAACTAGAGTAAAAAAGGAATGTTTGTTGAAATTGCATGAAACATTCAGTTTAAAATGTATTTATGCAAATATTGGTGTTAATTTAAAATTATCAAGAAACTTTAAAGAAATGTGACTATATGAATAATAAAATCTAGTATAATACTTGCATGCACAATCTGAACTTCATACAATTGAAAGTGAATATACCAGTATTGGATTTAAAAAAATCAAGTAATGTTTAATACAGAATTAGTGAAATGTGAGTCAGTAAGTAAACACAAAATATTATTTAAAAGACTGATCATTATATATACATCAAACTACAATAACCTTTGCATAAATAAAATATAAAATCTACATATAGTTTTTACACTTATTTATATGTAAAAACTCATGAAATAGTTCTTAATTTTATAAAATTTGTCATTAATTGATAAATGAGATATTTTGGAGAAATCTGATTTTTCATAGTTTTTATTGCAATGCTTTAATTATTTTAGGCAAATACAAAAATTTTTAAAAGAAAGGTGTGAAAAATATAAACCCCAAGCAATTTTTCTATGGTTTACTAATTGCTCAATGCTTGTGTTTTGCACAAGAGGACTAATTAGACTAAGAATAAGATTTTAAAGTGGATTTTGAACCACTACAAACATCTATACCAGAGGTGGAAATTGAGCATGTAAACTTTGAAGTGAAAGCCAAAAATTTAATCATTTGTATGATTGGCAGTTTGGCTTTATTTTTCCCAAAATTATGTAACTTATAGACTAATATAGTTTATTAATCTATGGAACTATTTATATCAAACAAACTGCATTCTTTTCACTTATAAGCTTATACTTAGTATTACAGATAATTCCTGTAGGATACTTTTACCTTTAAATGTGACTTGAAATTCTATGATATTTTAAAATACATTTTATGATTATAAAAACTGCTAATGCTGCATACCTACACAAATAAGAATTCACTGATCAATATCTAATTAATTTTTTAATTTCAGAATAAAACATCAAAACTTCGTTTTAATGTATATATTTGACTTATAATTAAAAAAAATATATTTTTAAAGATCAAAGATATATCATATGAAAAATGTATCAGGTTGAAAGAAAGAAATTTATAGAAAAAAAGTGATAACTTACATAAGAAATTACTTCATAAATCAAATTCTTAAATGAAAAAAAAAAATTGCATTATCCATACACATTTTCCATTCAAGCAAAGGTTTTTCATACTAGTGGAATAAAAACCTGGCATGCAAGTCAAAAAATTCCTGGAAATGTTTTTGAATAGCAAAGTCCAAATTAATTGTTTTTCTATTAAAAATTTATCCAAATTCCAGAAGTTAATTAATGGCTAAGCCTGGTGAGAGGATGAAATTTCAATTCCTATAGTCATTTGTACAATGTGTGGTCTAACATTAAGCCATAAAAGATTTAGATCGTTTTTCTTCTTTTTTCATTACTGTTTTCCCCTTTATTACAATAATCTTATTTTTAACAAAAAATTCTTCATCATTTCAAACAGTTAATTGCAATATACTGCAACTGTTGTTGTTGTGATCAATAAGACAGATTTTATGAATTACACTTGTCTTATAATACTTTATACTATACATTAGTTCAATCGATTTATGAGAAACCTAAGTTACCTAAAAAAGTTTATTGAATCAATTTCATACAGCAACTGTGTAGTAACATTAGAGCCAAATACATGAAGTTTCACATGATCCACAATGTTATATAGTTTCATATAAAACTCTTACTTCAAAATAGCTCTTCTGGATGCTCCATTTTTAACAAAATTTATTTTTAAAAGTTTTTAATATTTTTGAAAACCAGCTTTTATTTCTTTAAAGAAGCAAGATGTATAACTTTTAAAAATAAGGTGACCTAATATTAGATAATAAACTGTTAAAGTTGGCAATATTAAGTCCTTATCCTAGCTAATACATGTACTCAATATCTTGATTTTATTCCTTTCTTTGTTAACATATTTTAAACTTCTAATTTGATACTAAGTATTTTATCGAAACTTCCTTGATCAACTTGAAGTTCATTTCCATTCTCTTAATACTCAAGTCTTTCTCTTTAAAAAAATTTTGTCCCTGATTACAATATATGGATTTTGTTTCACTTTCAAATTTTCACACATAATGATAGTTGATTTTTGTATGAATATAAACAATAAAAACTCAAAACGATTTTTATACACAAATGCACTAAAACCTGTCTTGAAGGAAATACAGCAATAAATCATATTACTTTTTGCTGTTTTTACAGGCTCAAATTAATGAAAATATTTATTAATTTTAAATTATGTATTTATAAGCTCAAAAAAAATGTACATTTTTTATGATTTCAACTTATGTTACATGCATTATTTTCTTGATCACAATAACTTTACAATGAGTTATTTGCTTAAATATTTATTGTTCTCATTTTTACGGAAGTTTAAAATTATAATGAACGCAAATTTGAATTTGTATAGATAAATACATCATATTAATTTCAAGTTATTTACCTTTTTATGTGGATATGATTAACACAGAAAAGATGAGAGCAGAACATTTAAAGAACAATGAAAATGTAAGCATTTAGCGATTAATCATAATAAGGCAATGCGTATAATTTATAACAAAATATCTTAAAAAACACAAAATGTTGCTATGAAACTAAACATTATTGGTTACATTTTTTTTTTCAATTTATCACTGTTTAATAAAGTTAACTCTCAACCAGAAATAGCAACATGTTTTGATTTTTGCATGCCTATTTCACTAGTGAATAGTAGGACATCACATACAGCTATCAAATTAATTTCAACCATTATATATGTAGGTTAAATATCCTCAAAATAATTTTATTCAGTTCCATAAATTTGTATATGTAATGTTATAAAATAATTAAATAATGAAAGGAAATAAACAATAAAGTACAACTTTACAATCAAATAAGTTATTTGCTGTGTCATTACAGATAAAAATGAAATAAATGAAGCAGAATTACTGTTAAAATTTTGATGGAAACCACAAAATCACTCAAGTCAAATATCCCAAGTCCACTTTTTTCATGAATTTTAAGTATATAAGGGAATATTTAAAGAAAAAATTGTTTTTAAAATATTTCAATAACTAAACCAGAAATAAGAGAATAACTTACTTCTGTTTTACTGTAATCGAGGATTGCTGCTGTTTGACATTCCTTACTTACATCATCTTGATACAGTGTAGCAGCTGAAGGTAATGAGTTAGTTGGATTTATGTTAAAATCACCATTTAAACTATCAGAATTATCATTAACATTAATTTTGGAATTGCACAATAATGTGGAAGACATGCTTTTAGAACTATGATAGGTGTTTTTTTGCATCAAAGATACGCTTTCATTCTGATCAAAACTTTTATAAGAGTTTGAAATACTTGAAGACAATTTTTTTAATTCAGTGAGCTTATGTATGATGGATACTGCTTCTGAATTATAAATTACATTTTGATTATCTTCACTTTGAGATGAGCAAGAAACTAAATTAGAAGCATGTAATGAGTTTACATTTTCATCAAGTCCAAACATTACTCCTAGTTTTGTTGAAACATTATCTTCTGCCATCACATTTAATAACCCCTTTCCATTTCACTTGTTACAAGCAAAGGATTAAAGCATGAAGGAAGAAAGTTTCCTCTTAAAACAAAGTTGCTCACTTAATAATACTTCAAAAATAAATAACTCCAATCAGCAGGCAACCTGGACTTGACAAAGCTAAAACAAAACAAACTTCATAAAAACCGAGAAAAATCTTGTTAAAGATAGCATAAAATTTAAAATAAAAATTAAAGCCTATTAAAAGTTAATAATATTATAAAGCAAAAAGCAAAAATTAAAATAAGCATGTTTAAGCAAAAATAAAAATAAGCAATTTATTTGGCAACCAATATTATTCACTCCAATGATCAATCCTTATAATAATGAATGGATGATTTCATGATCAAATACATAAAACCATGCGTTTAAAAATGGCAGTAAGGAAATTATCAAAATATTTTCATTGGAATATATTCTGCAAGCAGAACAAAGTATTAGCAAATATATTTCTCCAATTTAAAAGCAATTTCTATAGAATATTTAACAATAACACAATCCTCCAAACATTAAGTAATGAGCATACCTAATAAAAATTTTTCAAGCATTTCCAATTTTTTTTATCTGGTAAAGATTTTTCAAAATAAGAATCTCAATGTTATAAAAATATCCTCTTAATGTATCATGAAATATACAAATACATTTATAAAATTTAATGTGATTTTTGAATGGAAAGCAACAGTAAACCAATTTAATTGAAAAAGGTGATGGTATATTTATTGGGATGTTTTCAAATTATTTATAAACATTTTTTGTCAATTATCTATGGAATATTGAACGATAATCTACTAGCTTTTATAACTTTCACATATTATTTCTCTATAAAATCACTTTTACTGACAATTATAAATTTTTCTTAGACTAAATATGAGCATACAAAATATGCAAACTAAAACAGGATACCTAATCTCTTTCAATTTTTATGGAAATGTTGAAAAAGCTGAATATGGAATGAATGTAATATGATCATCAGTATAACTTACAATGGCTTTGTAAAATAAATTAGAGATTCTGACAAAAATTAAGGAACATTGAAGGAAATTAAGAATTACTAAGTGAAAACTATATTGTGATTTCTTGAGTGAGGTTAATTAATGTCCTTATATATATTAAAAACAGTCAAATTTTTTCCCAATAAAACTTCAACTGATTTTTTTATATTTTGTTTACTTATTTTATTTAAATTTAGCTCAACTTTATTTTATAATTTTCAAAATATTTCATAGTTTACAAAATTTTAATCAATTTCAGATTTTATATTTAACCTATTTAAAGTTTAGTTACAATAAATTGAACTAATTCATAAAATGATAATTTTATACTAATAATGCAAAATTTAAATTGCTCATTCAATAATATACAAGTAAACAAAATTTATGTCTTTTCAGTGAAATAAAATTGCTTCTCATAAACAGTAAAACATATCAAAAATCTCGCATGAAAGAAATATTCACAGTTATATTAAAAATGAAATAATTCAAATAAGGATAAAATTTAAGACAAAATTTTAAAGACATCAGATAAACAGAAATACTATCAGGATTGGATTACAAGAGTTTTGATGCAATGCAAAATAGCAAGAATATGAAGAAAATGATAGAATAAGAGATAGAATTTGTAAATTAAATGATCTTCATTTGAGTGGAAGGAAATTTCTTTAATTTCATCCACTCATCAATATTCTGAAATGTTAAGAAAAAGGAAAGTAAAGAATTAAAAAAGATTAGTGTTGTAGAGCATAGAGGATCATAATCATGATAGTGTTGCATTGTTAGATATTGTCCTACTGTGTTTACAAAGTCTTTTGAATTTAAACAATTTATTATTTTTTAAACATTGTGTTGTGTACTTATTATTTTGCTTCCTGGGATCGAACCTAAAAATGGATGTAGAAACTGGCTTTGAATTTTGAATCAAAAAAATATTGTTAATCAAATTACAATCCATGTACATGCATGCAAAATTTACACAGATGATTATTGATTAAAACATGATTAAGATCTTACTGCTATTTATACTTACAAAAGAATTGTTGGTTGGAAAAATAGTTTATAAAAAGTATTGACTCACAGAAATCAATTATGTTGCTAGGTTGGCTTAATTTTACTACTTTGGGTTCACTAATTCCTTCCGAATTATCTTCACTTTAGAGTTTCATATTACAGAAACAGGTTTCCCCTTCCCAGTCCATGTCCAGCTCATAGGATTTGATTAATGAAAATTTGTGATTCTGGCAGTCTCAAGGATATAAAAGACCCAAGTTAGGCTTGAATATTGAGCAGTTTTTATTAACAATATGAACTTCTTTTTTACTCATTTTTAATTCAAGTCTTCAGCTCAGCATTTTTGTAACTACCTCTATCTTGAACCTGCAAATGTTCCCAATCTTGTTCCTTATTTTATTGAACAGGTTTCCATGGATTCTGTGCAAATGTAATTCACTTCAAAAAAGGGATGGGGTAAGAATGAGAAATAGAATATTATGGGAGAATGAAAAAAAGGATTTCTAGCCAGTGAAAATAAATGGGTATTTTAATTAACTTACAAAAAATACACAGCCAGTGAATACAACAAACAGCATTATTGAGATGTACAAAATAAAGTAATAATGAATTAACAAAATATGTTTCCAATACTTATCATAAGCAGAATCTTGTCACAACATAATAGTTTGTAATTCTATTTTAATATTTTTTGATCAATCCTAATTTCTTCAATAAAATGTTGAGCAGATAAGAAATTTAATTTAAAAAAATCCAAAATAAATATTGAGAATCATTATGAAGCAAAATATCTCCTCAAACAAAACACTGAAACTTTCATACAAAATAAAAAATTTATGGAGCTTCTTCAGCACTTTTCAAGAATTGTAAGTTTGTAAATGAAACAACAGTTTCTGAATAGTCAGCATTAACAAATTCAAAATTTCTAATTGGAATAAGTATAAAATCATATCTCTTTTGATGAGTTTTCTAAAATATTGAAAGGGAAGAAAAATAAAATATTTTAAGCTCTGAAATGAGAATTGCATAAAAAGAGGTGTGTGCGTAAAGATCAGATAGAAATGGGAAATTGATTTTTGGAGTAAAATGCATTTAATATTAAAGGTAGACAAATTTGAACATTTAAAAATATAAAACTATAAGTTTAATATATTGGAAATATGATAAAAAAAATTGAATTCAGATTTTTATCCCTGCTATTTATAAACTTTAAATTATTCAAGTCCATCTCTAGTCTAGCATGAAATAAGAATGTTTTATAAACTTTGTTGAGTTCTAGTCATTATGTAAAAGATATAGAATAAATTTGCATAATCAGTAAAAATAAATGAAGTTAAACATTTTTGTAATAAGTGCAATTGTTATAAATTATTTAGAATAAGAAAAGGATTAAAAATATTAAAAAAAAACATTCTTTTTAGAAAAATTAGTATGCACCCTTCTGCAAAATTCATTTGAATAAAATATGTTTTACCAAAGCATACGGCAGTTTAGTTGTAGACATTTGATTTGTAAGCTATGTGTATTAACTTAATTTGCCATTAGAATTTCCCTTCTACACGTAACCCTGTCAGGACGTTTTAATAAAAGACTGCAATTCAGTAACAAATTTATTGAATATCGCGCTTATCCATTCTATGACCAACTCTTTCAGTCGACGTACAACTCTTTTTTTTTTTGTATTCGCCCTCCAGCGGCGTTTTCACATTTCTCACAGATTGGTTCTGAAAACAGTTATTGTGATTGGCAAGAGCACAATTATTACTCTTCATTGCTCCTAATGAATTCTGTTTGCTTTTTAGAGGAAAAAAAAAGCATAAATGTTTTTATAACATAGGCATTTGAATTCCATGTTTCTACTTTAAATTTTCCATAATTCGATACATCAACATTTCTATTTAAGAGAAAATTCATATATCTTATAAGTAATAAAAGTGAAAAACATAAAAGCAAAAAATATTCACAAGTTTGGCAATCATCTAAGAAACTTAAATTGTTGAAATATCGAAGCACTTAAACTTTGACAGTTTATATATAAGGAGTATAATTTAAGAGTTATAATTTATGAGTTATTAAATATTTTTACACCATATTAAGAGGGCACAATATTGTTTACAATTTATTCCTACAATAACACAGCATTATTAAAATTAGAAATTGTTGCTTGAATATATATATATATTCTTGTTAACAAAAATTGATTTAATTGGATTGAATGAAAATTTTTTATTCCCTTAATTATTCAATATCCTTACAAATAAAAGTCTTCTCTGCTTACCTTGATGCAAAAATATACCTAGAAACATTTTTATAAAAAATCAATCGATAATTAAAAGTATATATATACAAGTTGAAAGAAAATTGCCGATTGTTGAAATACAACTCCAAAATTCAAAAAATTTTATTTTTTTAGAAATGATATTAAAATGCTTATCTTATATTTTTGCATATATTTTTTATAATTCTTTGTTTTCTTAACACCTCCTCCCCCCAAACTCTAACATTTTAACCCTTTTGCGGCGAGTTTTTTTTTTGCAGCAGAACAATTTTGGTTGCGTAAACAATGAGTAAAGCACACTAGAATGCTAAAACTAAGATGTTGTATTTTTAGGAAAATTTTAAACACTGATTTAGGACCGGGACCTATGTATCCCATCAGTCCTGACAGAGAAGCTTTTCTGTCTCAAAAGAATTTTTTGAGATTTGCTTAGGACGTATGTGTCCCGTTAGGCGTGAAAGGGTTAAGTGTATGCTAAGAGCAAAATGTGAATTGACACAGTATTTTTTAATAAAAAATATTCATTGCACCAAAATTGTGCAGTTTTGAACAATCTCCAACTTTCAAAATCCCAATCCCTCTCTAAGCCTCTAACTTTAAATAACACAGCTTTGTGCCATTTCCAATTTTGTCTATAACATGCTCACTACACCTCCAAATTTTAATATCATGTTCATATGCATCTTTTGACTTTGAATATCATGATTAAATTCTAGAAATTTGATTTCATGCATTTTATAATACATATTACAAAACAAATACATAATAATCATTTTATAAAATGATCATGAAAACATTAGTGATCCCACAAAAAAGCACTCTATATAGTTATTTTAAAAATACCAATACAATTTATGCTTGATCAATAATATATACATGATCATTTTTCAATTATTTCTCATTAACAAAACAAAAATACATGCTTTAAAGTACTCGATATAACAATACCAATTAGGTGTTAACATCGTGGCTGTAAAGTTAAATCAATAATGTAAAAAACATCAGTATTTATGAAAACTCTTATTAACTAGGTGCCATGGCAACCATCTTAACCCTTTTAGCGTGTAGCATTGACGCTTAAAGGGTTAAATTAAGTAGTGCAATAATGACAAATAAACACTCCGATGACGAGGTGAGTTCGTCAAGCACGCTTAAAGGGTTAAGAAAACATCCAATGAAATTGACTTGGGCAGGGGTGAAAATTTAACTAATAAAGCTAAATCAATAATTAATATAATATTGATTTTTAAGAAAGATGAGTTTATTATAGACCAACCAATAGCACCCACCTACCAAAACACATCCCATGGAATACATCAGGGCACAAGGATGAATAGGGCAATAAAGCTTAATCAATGGCATAACAAACATGTTTTGATAATAACTCAGATTTTAATTGACTAAGCAGTGCAACTTAGTATTATAGCAATTCATATACAATATAATAACATAGTAATATTACACTTATAATGAAAACTTTTGTAATTCAACAGCAAACATATATCCTCAAACTTTTCTGTTTTATTTTTAATATACCAATTAACTTAGTTTACTAAAATTTGATATTTTATACATTAATATATAAAGTATTCACTGAAATATTATTGACATAGGACAGATATTAGTCTTTTCGAACACATTTCAATTTAAATTTTTAGATAAATAATTATAACTTCCAAAAGATATAAAGTTTTAACAAC
This sequence comes from Latrodectus geometricus, assembly GCA_026290005.1. NCBI lineage: Eukaryota > Metazoa > Arthropoda > Arachnida > Araneae > Theridiidae > Latrodectus > Latrodectus geometricus. Next base: position 362,672 of record JAPDSC010158213.1, read on the forward strand.
AAACTTCAACTTAAAATTTAAATAAAAATGTAAATCTAAAACTTAGCATAATATATTTCTTTACAACCTTAAAATATGTTTCCAATATTAAATTATAAACATAATTCCTCATCATCTTAAATAATTCATTTGTAAAACTAATCAATAAAATGAACATGTATATATTGATGAAAATATCTAGATATCACCATTCACTAACCAAATGTTTAAAATATGTGAAACTAGAATATAAATTTCATCAAGATTATCATTGAAACATATTCAGATTTATATCTTTTACATATATATACATTACGCACATTATAGAATAAACAATTCAAATCAATATTAAATAAATACATTCATGAGTACATTCAATTACAATCAAACTTTACATCCACAAGTAAATATTCAAAATTGAAAAGAAATTATAAAATGATTGCAATTTATAATTTTAAAATTGCCTAGGAAGAACAATTTTTGTTTGCGTAATAAGATTTTCAAATTCAGCTGAATATATGGAAACCAATGACTAAAAATTTTTTAATGGGACAGACATTTCAAACAGCATAGTGATTTCAACAATATATATTCTTTTGGATTACAATAACTCTAATATAAATAAATTAGTAAAAGAAAAAAAACATTAGAAATTCAAAAATCATATTAATTAAGAACTAATCATTTAGTAATCAATGAGGATATAATATTTTAAGTTATTCATTTTTATTTTATGATGCATAACCTAAATGACTGAATCACTAAAAATGTTAGCAATAAATTTAAGTTATTTTTATTATGTTACTTTTTAAATATTCATGGTACAAACTTACATGAAAATATATTATCTTAAAAATATCACTCAAACTAACATTTTCACTTTTCTCATATTTTTTAATCTGCTGGAAAAGATAAAAGTAGTACGCATAATTTATTTTTTCAAAGTGGCATTCCTTCTAAAAAGGTTAACTGCTCCTGTTCTATGCAATGTCAAATTTCTTTTTATTTCATCAACAATACTAAAATTTCAGCAATTTTTTAACTCTTTGCATTGGCACAAGAAAAATTAAGGTTAAATGCAGTCATAATGGTGGCACATATCAAGACTAACCATACACTGAAATTTGTTCTTATTCTGAATAATCAGACATAAGTAACTAACAAAACAAAACAAAAAAATTTTAAATATACATACTCGTTTTGTTTTCTCATATTTTTTTACATTTTTTTGATGAGAAAGAGAATGAATAGGTGCCTCCCAAAGTGCTAATGGCATCCGTGCATTTCAGTCAACCACAATTCACTTACATAATTGACACTGTAAAAAGAAACATGTATAAAAGTTACGATATATTTCTCACACTTAAAATTATATCAATAGAGACTTCAAAGTTAAAAAGAATTTGTTACACAATTAAATTTTTAATTCATAATATATTTGTTATGCTGGATTCACATTAATTTTCCTTTAACATTAAATAAATTTATCTGTAATTTACAAATAATGTGTCATTAATGTATATGTAATATGATTGGATAAAAAATTTAATATAAAAGTTTGAAATTATAAAAAGAACATGATGTACATAATAACAGGAATGAAGCATTTAAAGCAGCAAAATTTACTCTCATTTATGTTCAGAATAATAAGGTAAAACATTATTTAGAGAAATGGAAGAAGTTTAAAATTTAGAGCCATCAATTAAAAAAAAATGTGAAATCATAAAACAGATAACTTTATAAATAATTCGTTCAAAAGACAAGAGTTTTACAGAATTTGATTATGCTGATGAAAAATAAGAATTGTGAAAAAATATTCTATGATAGAGAACTGATAAAATTAATAACTTTCCAGTTAAAAGATTGGATAGATTGTAGGTTATTGATCAATTTGATGCTGTAAGGTCTCCTTTTTTTTTTTACTTGGGTTAATCTGGTCAGAATTTTTAGTTTAAATTGAATTCCAAATAACATAACATCATTTTTAAAAGAAATCATCTCTGAGAAATTTATTGAAACCTGTATAAATCATACTCATATGCCACTGAATACAACAGCACCAAAAAGTGGAACCACTTGACAGCAGTACAATAATGTGAAAGACAAGATTGGGCAATCTCAATGATTAGAGCTGTCTTACTTTGGTGGCATTGTGTTTTGGATATCAATTAATAAGTGTGACACTTTGACAGTCTAGCTTCAATTGATCTTAAAGGACTAACCAATACTCTTAAAAAATATATTAGGTTTTGACAAGATAGTTATTTTAGAAATTTGTATAAATAAGCAATATTCTAACTATAAATAATTTACCTGTCAGATATTGTTATAGATTTGTATCAACATATTTTTGAGCCAATGTTTTCTATTATAAACATAAAATTAAAATAGCATTTAGGATAAACTGATAAGAACATAAAATACCTATTATCTTTATTTTAAAAACTTATTCTAAACTAAATGGCTTAATAAAGAAATTGTTAATTCAATTTAGTTTTTACAGACTCTTAAAAATTATTTAGAATTAAATGTTTCAATCAAATATATTTATTTTACAAATAACTTGACTGAACTTTTAAAATGTTAATAACTAACAAATCCTAAGTTGGCACCCATTTACTATTTCTATATCTCTTTACAAAGACCTACATAGGAAAAAATGTGTTATTTGCATAAAAACTACATAATCAGCTTAAAAATATTTTTCACCTTTACATATATATATTTAGTATGTTGGAAATTTTGAAAGTTAGTATAAAAAATTTACTTTAGTGGACTCTTTCCAAAAAAGCTGTACATCTTCAGCATTCTGAGTTTTAGTAAGCTTCACAGCAATAGGATTACCTTTAAAAAAATACCAAGATTTGTTGACTGATAAATACTTTAACTAAATCCATTATAATTTCAATTAATTCATCCTCTTGTAATTCATTCAATTCCACTTGGGATGGAAAGTCAGGGTCTTCTGTTTGGTTTTACATTCAAAATTAGAAGAACCCATTTTTAAGACAATGACAGTATATTCATTGGGTTTAATGCACCCTAATACAGGTGGCTATTACATTTATATCTTGGAAAATCAAAATATGAAATAATCCTATTTATCAGGTTGGTTTTATGGATACCTCTTTTATTAGTATTAAACACTCCCAAGTTAGACTATGAAAATATTGCAATCATAAGTCCAAGTTCAAAACAATCTAAAGTTCTGAGATTTTTAAGATTTCCAGAAACAATTCTAAAAGGCAATACTAAATCAGATATTGTTGCAGAGCCAAGGTGCATAAAAACTGTCATCAACTACACAACTCTTTCCATATAGTTCATTTCTTTCCTCATTAGAAATATAGTATGTCAATTGATTTAGTTGTTTTATTTGCAGTATTTTATATAGAGGTTAATACTTGTCTCTTGGAATTAAGTCTAAATTAACTCAGTTCATAATATATTCAGAAAGTATTTTCTTCAGACTGGTTTAGAAAAATTGAACCATCACAAAATTTTGTAAAACTTATTTAAAGTTCAGTCCAATAAACTTGTAATCTGATGGAACTGAATTTTATTTATTTATTTATTTTTCACATCAAATTTAAAAACAAGGCCTCCATCAATATTAATGATCACAAACATTTCATTCTGCTTCTATGTTCGATTAACAAAATCAATCTTACAAACTGGGATGAAATAGTTAATTCTTTTTTGTTACTAATAATTATTGATTAGTTATATTTAAATTTACCAAGTATCAAAATGCTTTTATTTGATTAAACTGTTTAAACAATCACTTTTTGTACTAGTTAACATTTAATTTGTCTGTGCAATTATCTATTAGATTAAAAAGCAATATTTTTAAGTTTTAAAATTATAATTTTATTAAATTTATAATTAAATAAATTACTAATTAATTTCATTAAAAAAGCTGTTTTAGTTAAAAAAATAAAATTATAATTAAAAAAATTGGAATTCATAAATATTCCTTTATATAAGCTATGAAAGAATACAAGACACATACATGATAACCAACAGCAGAACACATTTTTCATAGTTACATTTCATTGCTTAGAATTGTAGGTTTCTTTTAGTGTTTTGCAACACTTTTATTTTGAAAATGAGAATTCTGAGTATTTCTAAAATATTGTTTCACTAAAATAATTTGCATATATAACTTTTAAAATTAAATGTCTTTAAATAATCCAAAATTTCTCAACATTAATTCTTGAAGAAAAACACTGACATTAACATGTTTAAGAGCTAAATTTATAACAACTGGGCATTTGCATGCACTTGAAAAAATAAAAAACTACTTAATTTGAAAAATGGGTAGAAATTGCTTGGAAATATATGAAAACATTGATAATATAAGAATTAAATGTTAATGAATACTCTGAATTTAATCTCCAAATAAAGAGATTGTAAAACAAAAAAGCTGTATGAAACAACCTGGAAGGTCTAAACTATTTTCTTCAGATAAGGATTTGGCATTTTTTAAAATTCAGATAGAGTAGAATTAGATTTTAAAGTTTTTACATAATGTAAATTTAGCTGTAATTATTTTTAGTATTATTTGATTAAAATTAATAATGCCTTCTTTATAATGCAGAATATTTTGATACCAACTTTTTTTTAACAAGTAAATAAATATACATTCATGAAGAAAGGTTACTTTTAAGTATAATTTATTTTTACATAAATGGCTTTTATATTTTTCTTACACATGTTACAAGAGATAGATTAAGGTTTGCTTAATGTGGTGGTTATGATGATTCAATTGTAATTTAACTTAGCATAGTGTTTCGGAGAAATTTTTTTAAGCACCAATGTGACCTATCTTCCAGAAATTATAGAAGTTTGTTACTTATATTTTTATGGATTTTTGTAAATTATATTTATCTATGTTAGAAGTAAATTTTAAATTCTGAATAATTTTTGACTTTTTGGGAATTAAAAATGTAACTAAATAATAAAAAAAATATAGCTCTTTTTTATTATCTTGTGTAACCCATGATCAGTTTAACTTCTTTTGAATTTATTTATCATAGATGAAATCTCTTGATAATGTGAATGAAATTTTGTAGTTAAAATTTAAATAATTTGTTCAAATTTATAATCCATGTGGATTAGTAGTTTTAAGGTGTTTAAAGAGTTTTCATAGAGAAGTGATGTATATAATTAAATAAAAACCTTTTTATCTTTCAAAATTTTATAAAATCAATATCATTTATAAAATCAATAAATAGTAATAACACTATTATTTGACTTTTAAATAACAGACAAATATAAGGTATTTACAGAAAAGAAGAAAATTATAAATATAACAAATTTTACATCTAAATAAATAAATTAAAAATATTTATTCAAATGTTAAACACATACAGTGGTATATGTTATAATAACAATAACAACATGTTAGGCAAATATATCAGATAAGTTATTAAGTATTAAATAATTAATCATTCAAACAAATCACAATTATTAGTCATACATATTACTTCATACATTTAGCATATTATATTAGAAAGTTATGGTACTTATCACAAAATCAGTGTTTATAATTGCATTAAGATGATATACATATATATGCAATATTAAATTTCAACTTAAAAAAATAATTAACTTTATTCATTAATTGGAGAACTTATTTAATACAAAACTAAATTTAAGAATACAACCACACTTCACATGTAAAGTCAATTGTTGGTCAGAAAAGTGTCAATGAATTTGAGACCTTGTGCATACATTTTAACATCCTCTATATAAGGAATATATAATACAATATAGAGAGTAGCAGAATACTTCCAACCAAGACAAGTTTCATATGTATGTTAAAAACAGACTATGTATTAAATACGATGTTTTATATACATATTTTAGCCTTACACTCAACTGGAGATTTATATATAAAGAACAGGTACCCCCCTCCCCATCTCTTAAGAATCTGTAACTTTTCAGGCTCAGTTTTAAGAGAAATGTTAATAATATAAGAAATTTATTTTAGAAGCAATGTTTTCTTTCCTTTAGACTAAAAAAACTAAATAATTTTAACAATATTTAGAGTAAAAACTTATAATTTACATTTAATTTGCAGACTCCAATTTGCACATATAATTGAAAAATTACTTGAATTATCAAGTGTTTGATTATAATAATTTAAAATACGTACATTATATTGTTATCACAACATATTCACATTTAATTCAATAGAAAATAGTTTTTTTTAATATACTTACAAAAAGAAGAAAACTCCAAATATTAAATCTAGTTTAATTCATAATTGTTTATTTTTTCATTATGACACATGGATATAATTAACAAAACAGGACCCAATTCTAAATATTTAGAAAGTTTTCATCAATTTTAAAGATCAGTAGTCAGAGTTGCCAGTTATTCATGATTATTAAATAGAATAAACTTAATTTCAATCTGATAATATTTTTTCCACAAATTTAAAATGTTTTAAGTTTTATTTAAACCTATGATTAATGAAAAAAAGAATTAAATGAAAAATTTATTTGAATACATTGTAATGCAAGAGGTTTTTAACACTGGTTTTTCACCAAGGATCTTTAAATAAGTGGTCAACACATGAATGGTTAACACGAAAATATGCATGTTATTTTAGAATACAAAGCTATAACTATTGAAAAACAGGTTTCAAATGGATATTATTTTATTTAACGTCATATCTAAAGCCATAATGTATCATTTCAACATTTGAGAAACATCTTTTACCAAAGAAAAATCGCCAAGATGTGAATCTCTAAACAAAAACTAATTACTTAGTCATTAGAAAAACCCTTACTTAAAATTTTAAAGGCAAACGGCCCTGAAAAAAATTAGCATTTATTGACAACTTATTTTACTACTTGAATGAGTCATTAGAGAATTATTCCGCTATAATTAAAAAAAAAGAAAATATTCACCACAACAAAAGTAAGAATTGCGTATTTAAAAAAAGAAAGGTACAATTTAACATATACGAGTATTCCCACCTTATTACGTATGAAATCAGAATCAGGATTAGCTAAAAGTAATCCAGGTGGTTCGATTTTTGTTAAAGAAAAACGATGATACACAAACACCTGGAGATCTGGAATACTTCCCAGAAATGGTCAAAAATAAAACCACAACACTGTCCGAGAATCGGTTGCCAATTTTCAACTGTAAAGTGTATGACAGAACTTGTAAAATATCTTTGATTAAAAAAATATTGTTTATTGAAACACAATTGATACTAGAACTGATCACAAATGATCTTTATCGGTACCATAATATGTTCCATAGAGCAAGGAGTAGCTCTATAATATGTTCATAGGGCCAATACGATTTAATCATGGCTTATTACTTCTCCGTAGACGTAACGCAAAAGTTTAGAAAGGAGAGGGACTACTCAAATAATGGCAAGTAACTTGAGATTAGTTTAAAATTATGTGGAGGCTAACAAAATTTAAAAAATTTCATGTTGTTAAGTTAAAAAACCAAAATTGTAGTGTTGATATCGAAAACGATATTAATATTGTATATATTGTAAAAAAAAAAAAAAAAAAATCATACAATTTTTGGAATAAATAGCACCTTCACGTAATTCCAGATTAATCACTGAACATGATGAATGTAAATGCTAAGGACAACAGGAGACAAGGCATACCACACCCAAAACTAGAAAGATGTACAAATATATATATATAAATAAAAATTATATAAAAAAAATAAGAAAATAAAAAAAAATTGTTAATGCAGCTTTACTTTCTGATTTCCATATTTGCCGTGCATATTTATAGGTTAAATTAAAAGCCGTTACAGACGGTATGTGAAACTGAACCCTATAAAATGCAGGAGAAATTATAAAGCCTAAATTACATTAATTGAATGAAAGTTTCTTCAAATTTGTATTTTTTGTTGTCTTTATGGTGCATTAAAGGTTGTTTCAAGGTGTGTGAAACACAAATATCCTGTCGAATATCGAATTCTAGTTGATTTTATCTCAGAGGGTAATCTCAACATTTTCCAAGAAGACGTCTCTAATAAGTTATTGACATTAACTAATGATGTATACAAAATTTAGTTACTTAGCATCATGCACCTATTTAATATTAAATAGCATATGTAATGAAGCAATTAAAATTCATTGACATTCTTGGATTTTTTTTTCCTATTTCGTCGTATTCTAGAAGTGACACATTTAGTCAATATGAAGCAGAATTTGATAAATTTTATTGATTATTGATAATCAATTTTTAAAAATAAATGATGGTTAATTTGTATTGATTATTCTGTATAAAACATTTTTAAATAAATAAAATCTTAATTTATGTTTCAATTAATTTAAAAATGTTTTATATAGAACAATCAATACAAATTATACATTAACTGCAATAGCTTTTAAAAAAGTTTTACAAAATACGAGCAATTTTTAATAAATTCTTTTGTGATGTTTATCGAGAAATTACTATCTTTGCAATCCCTTTAATACTAGTTAATTAATTTAACTATGTAAATAGAAAGTTAAAGAGAAGAAAAATATAAGTGCACATAACGATATCTGAAGAAACTTTTATCAACTTTCAAGTAAAAATTTACTATGAAATGTTCTTAACAAATTTAACTGATCTATAGTTAAAAAAGTTTTTTCTAGAAGAATCAAGGGAAAAAAATGCTCCAAGTTGGAAGTTGCCAAATATTTGAGACTTTTATTCCGTATAATGAACAACATAATCACTGAAACCAATTACAAGAAATTTTCAACAACCCTCACGTTTTGCTTACTGAGAATTTTCTTTATAAACTGAACTGTGACGCCAAATCGTTGAAAATTACTCTCCGACAAACGATCCAATGACGATGCATAGAGCCCAAACGTAACATCCATTTCCAGGTATTGCTTTCTGGGAAATCTTTTAATAAACAGTTGGCCATTTTTCGAGATTTGCAAGGGAGGAAATCTAATAAACTCCAAAACACATCTCTAGACTGAAGTCTATGAAAATCCAGAAGCTTAACCTACATTTACTGTTGCTCAACAGTGGTTAGGACCAAACTGAGCAATATGTTCATTCCGGAAAATGTAGTCTTACAACTAAAGCCCCTATTACATTAGAGTTGCCGATATTTCATTTTGAGCAACTCCCGTAGACTTAACATTACGTGACGTCACAGCTCGATTTTGGGCAACTCGGACACGTCGTCCAATGATATTTCAGATATTTTTTACAGCTGCGCATTTGAAATTTGACCATTGCCAAGTTTTCGCCAAAGTTTATGCCAAATGAAAGTTATTGGCGTTATGAATTGCCGAAAATGAGCAATTTTTTTGTGCATGCAGCAGCAACTCGAGCAATTCGTATCGCCAATAGATGATCAACGGAACTGGTGTTGTCTTTTACTTTCGCCAAGCGGAAACAATAAGATGCCAAGAAATAACATGTTTTCATTATTGTTAATGAGTGCATGTGATAAATATATATACTTGAAAATGGCAAATATCTGTGTTAAATGCACAAAAGAAATGGAAATTGATTTTATTGAAATGATAAGACCCAGATAGCAAACAGTGGTCCTTAGGATGTTCGGAGAACGTCCTCTTTCGTCCACCTGGACTTAAGAGGACGTCCGGTAGGGGTGCAGCGACGTCTTACGGACATTCTCCGCACGTACCAATGTCCGGAAGTAACACGTACGTAGGTCGTCCCATAGACCTCCAAGACGGACGTGATTTGGCACATATTGGACGTGATTTGGCACATATTGACCGTGATCTGGTACATATTGGACGTGATTTGGCACATATTGGCCGTAATCTGGCACATATTGGACGTGATTTGACACATATTTGGACATTCATATAACAGCCATATTAAGCGTGTTTTTAAATTTTAGTATTAAATAATGTGCACTATCATTGTTTTTAAGCAATAATTCAGTAAACTTTTTGTATGTTATTAAAGTTTACATACTTTATTTACTAATATAATTATATGTATTTTTGTTTATAACTTCATTATTATTCATTAAGTTTTTTCACTGTTATTTTTTTCTGCAATAATTCAGTAAACTTTTTGT
>JAPDSC010158218.1:0-12335 GCA_026290005.1 Latrodectus geometricus
TGATATTGATATAGATGCTGCATAAATATATTTTATACATTTATACTGTATTTGTATATTTTTTTCAGTAATGTTTTTGTTTCGGAAACTCTTTCTAATACTAAAAAAATATAAGAATTTTCTAATCATGATCATTCATGTAAACATAGTTGAAAATTCAGATAAATATACTTAGACTTTAAAATGCATTAAAATATGTATTATAGCTTACCAAAGATTTATTTATGAAATAAAAAATTCTGCTTTTAGCTTTAAAATCGTATGCTGTATTTTGTTAAAAGTAATAAATATGTAGTGTATTAAGTGTTTTTTCACGAACTAAAAATGACTTTCTTTAATCAAATTAGCTTATAATTAATTAATTTTACTTTATTAAATTTGCTATTCATTAAACTTTATCGAATGAAATACTAAACCGATGTACATAACGCAGTAATAACTACCATACTTATAATTTCATAATTGAAAAAAAAATGATTCATGGAAATGTATTACAATAGATTAGTAACTAATCTAATAAAACTAATCATTAGTACATTAAAATCATTCTTTTTATTAATTATACATAACTACTTATAAAGTTTTATATTAAAGAAATAATCAGAAAAATGTAAGATTACTTTCTATGTAGGTATTAGAGATAAAATTTGATACAAAAAAATTGAATATATTCAATGCTAGTCTTATATTTTGATTTCATACTCTTTGTTAAACTTAGCGTTTCATCCAAAAAAATTTTAGATTTTTTTGTGTATTTATATGTTACGATTTTCTATTAATTATTTACGCCTTAATTTCAATACTGTTGCTTAAGCGTATATTCTGATTTTATTATTAAAGAATACTGAGATTAATTTTGTATAATTTAATTATTTCATTCAAAAATTAATAAAGATAATAAGTGATAAAAACTTTTGTAGAAGATAAATATTTATATTATAGAATATCGTAGGTATAATATCAAAAAGGCTTAATATTCATATACAATGAAAATCATTTTTTATATTCTTATTTTATTTAAAGCTGTTGCTTCATTAATTTATTATTTAATGTTCAATGTGTAAGAATCTAAATGTAATTCTGAAATCATAAATTTTTAAAATAACTAATTTTGACATATATTATAATGCAGTAAATAGTTTCTCGATTGAATACTTATATTTAAAAAAACTTTAATTATCTTCAAATTCAGAGAAAAAACTTTACAAAATTATGTATATCTGAATTGAAAAGGATTATTTAGTTTTATATTTTTAAAAGATAAAAGAAGTTTTATCTAAATTAAATGGTTTATATCTCATTAGAAAAAACAATTTTATTAATTATATCTGATTTTATCAATTATATATAAATTTTTTTTAATTAGTTTTGATTATATTTACATTTAATTTGTGGACTTAAGAAAATAATATGGTCAATGTAAGTAAAGTTATTTTCGAAATGAATTGAATATGATTTTATATTAAATCATATATTCATACTTGCGATATTATTTGAAAAACAAATAGCTGAACAGCATTGTGTAATATAACTAATTTCATCTATAAGACTAAAAATATAATAATATCGTAACATTTGTGAATAAACCATTCGAAATTCAAAGTGTCTACTTGAGAGTAGTTATCATGTTATACAAGTGAGTCTTCTTTTCTATGAAAATATTATGCCAAATTTTAAAACGAAGGATCACTTAAAATTGTTACAATAAAAAGTACAAATGTTTATGTCATTTATCAAGAAAAATCACTCAGTCGAGGATTAATTTCATTCTTGTAAGTTAAAATATTTTTATTATTAGAGTAATTTACATACATACCTATATATATGCATTGGCTTCAAGTGTTAAGAAATGTTAATTAATAATATATTTCGAAACTTATATTTCAGATAAATTATAAACACGAGCTTATATAAATTTATGCAAAAAAGCTAGCAACCTGCTTTTTTGATACAAAAGAACAGGTGCATATGAATTAGAGAAAAATATGCAAACATCAGGCTTTCGTAATTACGCACGCAACATTTGTTGAATTTCAACTTTTTTAGCCTATTTGTTAGCTATAGTCAGTAAGGTTTAGCAGTGTCTGAGAGAAGCAGTTTGCTCGATTCGTTAAGATTGCAGTCTGTAGGATGGATGGTAATGGAGATGTCACAGACTTAATGCGTCTCTCTGTGTGGTTCCAAGTCTCTACAATCAATATTAAATCAAGAAAGCATGTTGCAGGTCGACTACAAGTTACAACACCTGAAAAAGACCATTTTATAACTCTTTACTCTCGAAAGATCTAAAAACGGTATTTTTCGTTTCCATGAATAATTTTATTGCTGAACACTCTGTAACATCAGGGAGATATCCGCCAGTACAGTGTGATATCGTTTTTACCATAAAAAATGATTAGCTGTATCTATCTCTATTATAGGACGATTGAGACAGACCCGCTTATATTGGGCAGAGCTGAACCAGATAGTGATAGGCTTTTGAAATTTTTACAGACGAGTCTAGATTTAAATGTGAGAGTGATTCAGAAAATGATTTTATCTGAAAGTAGCAAAGCTCCATCCATCAATCTAACAATGTGGAAAGACACAATAATCGCAGTGGTGGAATAATAATTTGGGATGAGATATCATTTGGTGGTTACATAGATTTGCATGCGTTCCAGAGAAGAATTGTGACTGGATGAGACCCGTGTTCCTTATGACAATGCAATTAGCAATGATTTCATTGATAAGTGATAACAAGCGAAAGTTATGTATTAATTTCTTGAAACTTCTTTGTGCGAGTATAAGGACCTTAAACCAACAACTTTAACAAAACCACAAAGGTTTTTAAATAAATCAGTTATGGGTTGATAAAAAGAAAGAAAAATTTAAATTAATTATATTTGGTAATACTATCAACCAAAATTATTGAATTACTACTTTGTTTCCATTTCAATTTTTTAAAAATATTGATAGGCGTTCTTCCTAAAGCAACTATTAAACATAAAAGGATTTTTATTCATTTCTTGTATCGTATTTCAAGTTGTTTGTTTCGTGTGTGACTTGCTTTTCAAATTCTTTAATTTTATCACAGTAGTACATAAGACCAATGATCTAGAGTGTGACTAATATAAAGTCCTTCCTAAACCTTTGAACGTAAATGTCTATGATGATTAAAAAGATTCGGGAAAATATCAAAGCATAACCAGAGGATTCGATAAATTAAAATTCTTCTTGAGAGGAAATGGAACTACTTTGATATACCCTCCCCCAAATCGGACATTTGGCGACTTTTTTTTTCCCTCACCAACCATAATACCTGTTTTTGGCGCCATTGTTTTCTCGCCAAGATGGATTCTCGCTAAATACAAATAATTAATACATAAAAATCTTTTACAAACACTCAAAAAATGTTACAAAATATAAGAAAATACTAAATTTGGCAACAGCAAAAACCTAAAAGCTGAAAAAACCTAAATTAGTAACACCAAAATAAGAAACAACAAAAAAAAATTAAAAAAAAAAAGTCCGTAGGGAGTGCCAGATTTGGCGCGTAATTTTTGGGGGGGGGGGTATATCAAAGTTGTTCCGAGGAAATTTGTAAATTAGTGGTACTGTGTAGAAAATTAAACGTGATACTAAGAAATAATCCTTACAGTATCACGTTTAATTTTTACAGATAGAGCAACATATTGAGATATATAAACTAAAACCTATACACTGGAATGAAAAATACTTTATAGCTTCCAATGTTTTGTAACCAAACCAATTGCATTACTAATCCTTCAGAAAGATGTAACAATTCACTGTCGAAGATTGTGATTTTATTGTATTTGATCAGTTTCGAACAGTGATTAGTTTGCCCATTTTTGTTGTATAGTTTAAATCATCGATGAAAGGGAAATTCATATTTTTATCAGTATCTTTCCGGTGCCATAAGTACTTCCTTTCTAAACATTTGAATGACGCAACAATGATGGTGCTCGAGCTAAATGCAAAGACATTGCACATGTCTTCTTTTCCTCAAAACATTATTTATGGACTTTAATTATTTAAAACAACTCATATACATACTTCAGCTTAATAGTTTTATTGTACACATTTTTGTTTTTTTTTTAAATAAGTCAATAATTTAAAAAAATACACTAATGACATTGTAAATATCTTTTCTTGACATTTACATCTATTTTTTTATACTTAGATCATTCTTTTATGATCATATTTTTAAATGCTCTCCAATATTAACGGGGTATGAAGGGATTTCTTGCGTTTTCATTGATTAAATCTTCAATTATAAGTACTTATGACATATAACGGTAAACATGATCTGTCGTACAGTTTAGATTATTGGTATTTCGTTACTTTTATTTTGATTGCGTGCAATGTATTCACCATTAAAAAATACGTTTTTCATCTTATGAGATTAAATGACAAATAGTATTAAATATTTATGCAACATGAAAATTCCTAATGAGGAGTGAGTATAAATTAATAGTTCCATTTTGTGTGACAAATCAAGGTGTGATACAGCAAGGATCAATTCAGTGATTAAGGATATCAACTAAATTTTTATAAAACGTCACAAATGCTAAAATTTATGAAAGAAATGATTAGATCCTGCAAAATTATTAAATTTACCAATGGCTTATTTCATTTTCATATTATCATATATTATATGAAATATATTTACACAGTTCATCTTCAAGATATTTAACGAAAGTTCATTTGGTAGTGTTATAGTGCTTTAATTACATTTTTAAAAAATCAAGCATAGACTCTTTAATCAGTTGAAGATTTTGATCTTACATAAAAAAAAAATCTTATAAAATAGCTTGAATGACTGTTTTCTAAATTTGCGTAGCAAAATTGAAGACAAAACTTAATCAGTATAAAAAGTGTTAACATTATGTGTATTAAATAAAATAAATGAGTGATTACATTATTATTTGGATAGCAATATATAGTTTGATCCAAAAATAGCGTTATAAATCAGTTTTTAATTAAACTTAAGGATTTCAGAATAATTTAGATCCGTTTTTTGATTTTTCAGATATGTTTTGATATTAGTTTCAATCTGTTTCACTAATTGCTGGCGGCATTTATTTGAAAGTATAATAATCTTCAAAGAGTTGAGGAAAAGAATGTATACATATGTATATATATTCATAAATATTCCAAACTTTAAAGTTCTTAAAATATTCGTAAATATATATTTACTTTAATTTCTCATTTACTTTAATAAGCTTATTTTATGTTAAAGCAATTATTTTCTTGAAATAGTTTTAAGCAAATCCATGGATTGTTATCATATTTTTAGTTTTCAAGATTTGTCGATATCCCCTTAGGATTTAAGAACAAAATCATATTTGTTTGACAAATTTAGTTTTATCTTTCCCTAAGTCAATAATGTTAGAAAATAGGATTTATGCTTCACAGGACATTTTCTCTCTTATATGTATACATGCTCGGTTAGATCATTTCTTATTTTCTATATCAGATTCAAAATTTTTATTAGATCTCAACTTACGTTACAAAGCAAAATAGACTAGACTTTAATAATATCATATATTTCTTATTGCATACATTACAGAAAATGAATGTGATGTATGACCTTTTCTTGGTTTGACAAGATTACATTATACTACGCAAATATAGAAAATACTAAATGAATTTTTCATAAGTTTTAAATATGTCTTATCTAAGGACGATAAAATTTAAAACATTTCATATGCAACGTTTTCAACATCAAATTAATATTAATTCGTTATTAGAACATATATAAAGGAAGTATTACATAAGATATATTTAAAAATGTAGTATTCCTACATAAATATTCCTATATAGAGATCCACCTGATTACATTTCATTTTTTGATTTTGATTTCAGATTGACAGGTTTGAACTTTCGTATGCTGTTGTCACAATAAGCTGTTTTTGAATATTAGTTTTAGTATAGTATGTTGTTTCGTGTCTGAGAATTAGTAACAGAATAATTTTGTCATCATTTCTTATTATATTAATTTGATGATCTATTCTCAATCAACATCTGGTATTTCATGATTTAATCGATTTTAGAGCTTTAAAAAACTTCTTGCCTCTTCAACTGCTTTAATGAAACTTTATTATTTTTTCCCGGATTCAGATTATTAGGTAATGCCTGAAGCCCTGTATTCTAGTAAATATCGATCTCATGATAATTTTAAATTATTTAGAAAATCAATTGAATTTCACAACTAAAGAAGGGAAACAATAATACTTATTTAAAACCACAATGTTTCCTCCATTATACTTTTCCAGGTTCTTGTAGACATAAACATGAATTTGCATATGAAGTTTGCATTTCTTTACTTAAAATAATGGATGATAATGTACATCATTGTGAATATTTGTCTAATGTCTGTAAAAACATGTGTTCTTCCTTTTTGAAAATACATGTCAATTAAAAAGACACAACTGATGTATTTTACTCGAAATACATAAAAAAAAATGAAAAAATTTAGTTTAATAAATATTTTCTATAATCATAAATCAATAATTGAAAAGGATTCTTATTGATGATCTTAGTTAACCCATTTGGTTGTATAGTATCGGAAAATCTAGATTTTTCTTCAAGTAATTTCATTGAAATGTATTTTAAAAATTGTAATATATTATAAGAAAATAATTTTTGTCCAACATATTCTTAGGCAATAAGATTTTTAAGTTAAGTTTCATTTGTTAAGTGCCCATTTTATTTAAGTGTGATAAGTCAACATTAAAACCCTCATTGATACTAATTTTAATTTGCTCTATAACAGTTTCCTTTGAGGCGTATACAGTTTTGTTGTAAATGATGTTGAATTATTTTTCATTAATTTTTAGACAAATTATTCTAATGATTCCTTATAATTTTATCGCAAAAATTATTCATAGACTGATTACAATTACTTACTGAACAGTCATTACTAATATTTTCATGTAAATAGTTATGAACAGTAATATCATTTTTACTTTAAATTTGCAACATTATATAATCTTAATCAACATTTTTTTTTACATTCTGATTTTAATGATCATAGTAAATAAAAACAATTAAATATTAATCGTATTCTTTCTTTAAAGAATGCATTAAATTTTGTACAAAAAACAAAAGAAAATAAATTGAAATTTTCCCCTTTTAGCGGGTAGTATTATTCTGAATTAAATCAATTTCGTATACAGATAATGTGCTTTGATCTGTCTAAAATTCAAAAACAATTTTCTACGTTTTACAAAATAAAAAACTATTGATTGCGTTTCATTTGATTATTTTATTTTATTTATATGTTTATGTTTAAAAGAAAAACGTTTAGAGAAATTTCGACACATTCGTATTATCCCATAAAAATAATATGTTTTGTAAAATCATGTATTTCGGAGTCATATGAATTAAAAGAAAAGTTTTTGCATATTTTTTTTAGTGAAAATGTAAAGTGAAATACATATTTTTCCTTTACATTTGTAAAATATGTTAAATTTGAAATGCCTGACTACACATTTTTAGGTTAAATTAGACGACGAGATGACAGGTATATAGCGGATTTCTGCAAATAGAATTTCTTTTAAATTTTATATATAACTCACTACATAATACTTGCTAAATTTACAATCCATTTTTTTCTGTTATTGATTAAAAAAAATTTGTTTTATAAATATTATTTACATCTGTGAGATATAACTTTTTATATAGTATTGATATGCATAAATGATGGTTTTTCAAATTATATATTGAAAATTATTTCTGAAATGCTGATCATTTTTTAAGACAGTGATATTTAACAAAGATAGAAATATAATAAATTTTATCTATTTAAATAATTTATTTGCTTTAATTTTATTCGATGTATTTATGAATATAAAAGCACTGTATATATTAAAAAAATTTCTAGAGTGGTTAATGCACTATGGTTACATTTATAACACAAAACAGTTAATTAAACTACAATCTAAATTTTACAGAATTGAATTATAATTATGAATATGGGTAAATCCCATAATTTTGCTAATGTATGATAAAATATTGTCTGTATTTGTATATTCTACTAAGATTCATAATTTTAAAATATATATTAATAAATTTCTGAAAAAATTAATGAAATTTCTCATCAGTATAAATAAAACCTATACAAGGTAAAGTCATTATCTACCATTAAAGGTCATGTTATTACCTAGTAAATTTTTATTTGCTACATAAGAAGAGATCAAATTAAAGCATAACTTTTCCTGATTCATTTTTACAATATTTTGTGTGAAGATTCATGATTGATTTCATATAAAAGGTACAAGAGTTTCTTAGGAAAATTTATTATTCCCATTTAATATAAGATATGGATTTTCGTTGCTGGTAATATAGAATTTTTTAACAATCCATTTTTAATGTTTCAAAAAAATTCTTAGCTCTTAATTTAGGGAAGTGAATCATATTTTGAATGAGATTCTATTTCTGAAACTGAATTTACTTAATCTGAATAATTTTAATTCTATCGGAAATTTATATTATGGAAGGTTATTTACCTTTTTTCAATATATATTTCATTGTATATAAAAATACGTTTAAATTCATTTTCAAGTAATTGGAAAGTAGAGATCAATGATTTAATATCTTCATCGTATTTCTTTAACGCATTTCCTTTATTTTGTATCTGACGAATCAATTCTTCTCTGAAATTATTTTCTGCATATAGAGATAAATCCAGTGTTATCTTAAATTTCATTAATCGGAATTATTCGATAACAACTGAAGAAAAGATAATTCTTATTTCTTTTCAAAATCAATATTCTTCTATGTGGACATTAATAAGTTTACATTTAATCGAATGAGATTGCATTCTTTATTTTTATAAATGGATTATTCAAAAGGATGTTCTCAAAACTTTTACATTTTTAACAAATTCCTTTAATGCTATAAAATTATAGTTTTGACGAATAATTACCACAAAATGTAAGCATTAAGTTTTAAAACCCCCCTTGTTATGAATGCAAAATATTGTTTTTAATTGGTTATCTAATACAAATTTTATGAACTATATAAACATTATGATCTGTTAATAAAATCATCTATAATAATATATAAAGAACGTATTAAGCTCATATGGAAAGAAATATGTCAAGAAAAATTAATTTAAATTGCTTAGAAAAGTAAGCTACACTTGATTACAGTAATAATATATTCTTAAAGCAAGGTACAATTATGACATTTAAATCAAATTAAATAAAATTGCTAAAACAAGAAAAAATGTAATAAATTTAAAAAAAAATTGGTACTTAATTAATAAATATTTATAAAGATAAAGTAATTAAACGCTTTCAAAGTAAATAATTATATTCATCAAGAAGTTATTTTATCAATTTAATGTAAAGGAACTATGACAGTACTGTTTTCAATATGTAAATAATACATCCAATTCAAAAGAAGAAAAAATTCTATCCCACTGTAACTGTAGGATTTGACTGAATTCAGTTAACAGAATTCGAGAAAAAAAATTGTTACAAATATCCTGCAATAGCATTTATTTATTTTTCATTGTTTTCGAATTCAACATATCTTTCTTTTCGTTTTTGAGATGAACCGTTACTCACATATTCACATATTTTATCCCTTTTATTCACAAATAAATATGTATTCCTTTTTTGGTAAAATTTTTTTTAGTTTAAATTGATTATAACAAGCTTCTGATAGATATTACTTTATTTAAACACGTTTCAAAAATCCTGGATCTG
Organism: Latrodectus geometricus; assembly: GCA_026290005.1. NCBI lineage: Eukaryota > Metazoa > Arthropoda > Arachnida > Araneae > Theridiidae > Latrodectus > Latrodectus geometricus. Next base: position 9,720 of record JAPDSC010158218.1, read on the forward strand.
AGTCAATATAGTGCTAAAACTATTAAAAATATTTATTTTCGTTTTTCCGCCTGTTAGTGAAAAAATTGGGAAAAAAAATAAAAACAAATTTCTGTAATCGATTAATATGAAGTTGTAATTTATTTGAAGATAAAATGCTGACATCTTAAATTGCTGAATAATATGTCGCTTGAATTTGCCATATTTTAATGATTTAAAGTTACACTAGATTGAAAACTAAATTAAATAAGCTTTAATATTAACGGTTTAAACCTAGATATTTCCAGTTTAAAGAATTTCGAGAGTCACATCTATTATTTAAAATCTTTTGAAGTTAGTATTCAATATTTTTAATATTCAAATTTATTTTAACATTCCAAGCACTCCTCCCACAAAAAAAAGGTTCATTCAATCTCAACAATAAAAACAAATATTCTATTTAAATCAATGCATTGAAACTTTGAATAGATTTAATAATATAAGCAAATGATAAGATTGTTTCATGATAAATTCTTTCTTTTTATGCATTGTTCATCAAATTCTTTTTAATGAAATCTTAGTATAATTTTTGTTTATTTTATGTGCGATTGAGACATATGGAACTAAACATATTGGATCTAAATTGTTCCTAGAAACTTAAATTTTACATATTTAATTTTTAATCCAAATAATATATTAATGAATAGTTTTTTTATGTAATGTAATCAAAGTTACCTATTCTTTACATTAATTTGAAATTGCTTTCAGATATGTACGCATTTCCTTAATAACAATAATAAATTAACTTTAACACGTTTTATAAATTAAATTAGAAACTGTAAAAATATATTGAAAGTAAAGATGAAAAACAGTATTTTTTATAAATGTAACCCCTATTTCAATGTAACACACAAGCAATACCTTAGAAAGCTATCTTATAATTAAATAACTACCAGTTTTTTCACTCATTTAATAATACAGTCTCATGTGTTAACGTACTCTTTTGCGATTCTTAAATATTGTTCTTTCTAAGCAAATATATAACACAATCCTTTACTATACTTATTTTCTATGTAAGAAATTAAACTTAATTACGCTTAGAAATTTTCATAAAAGTGAAATCGTAACATTACACAATGCGAAGTACACATACTTATGTACTATTTTTAAAAGATATTAGCACAGATAAGAAGTTTTTTCATAGGTATTTACTCGAATTTTTTTTTATTCGAATAATCATTGTTGAGTTTAACTAATTAATATTTATTTATTAATTTTTATTCAATGGCTAATTTCAAATTGGGTTATATTTAAGATCACGCGAAAATATATAATGAAATTATGTAATATATTACTTACAATTTTATCTACATAAATTACCTTTCTTGACAACTTATAAATCCAGTATGACTAATAGATTTTATACTATGTTTATTTGAAAAATTTCTCATGCGAAAAAATGTTTATTATAAGCCCTTATAATTGCCACTCGATAAATTTTACTAATACATTTAGTAATACATTTAATCTTATAATTTAAATTGATTATTATCTACAAACTTATTTTTCACACACAAAAATTCTAATATAATAATAAATAAACTATATTAGTTTATTTATTAAATTATTTAAAAATGCATATATATGTAAAAGAAAATAAATCTATATTTTCTATGTTGTATGATTACTCTCTGTATTTTAAAAAGAAAATCATGTATAATTTTAAGCAATCAAAGTTTTAATTAAGACCCTGAAATTATTTTTTACTCAAAATTTTGTGGTTAACTGAAATTTTAATCTATAGCTTATTCTTGATTTGATAATTTAGATAATATAATATTAGAAATTTAACATGATGCAATTAACATTAGCATACATAATTAATTATTTTAATTTATTTTTGGTAAATGCTGTGAAAATATATTTTAGGTAAAAATGATAAGAAATAATATTTAAATAGATTAAAAGATATTTCAAAGTATCGCGATGCTTTTTCATTTTGTATCATCATCGAAATATTTCTTATTCTATGATATTTAACCCATTTTTCAATTACATATTTGTTATTTAATATACAAAAACATTCTTGATACAACTACTATGGTAGTTGTAAATTCAGAATCTTAGAAATATAATTACATTGTAACGTAGTCATTTTTTACACGATGTATTAAAAACTAGATTTGAAACTTCGATTATACTAAGAATAGAAAAGTTGAATTCCAAGAATTTTAAGAAATAAGATTGAAATACTATGCAAGCTACTTGTAGAAAAAATGGATAGATTAAAAAAAAAACCAAATCATAAATTAAAAAATTCTTTTGGAAATACTCGAGTTTTCGAGCATGAAAGAAAGGTTTTCAGATGGAAATAATTTTTTGTGGGATTAATTTTTTTTCCTCAATAGAATTTCATAGTATTTATCTTGAACTCTTCAAAAATGTTAATTCAATTTAAAGGAATTCAAACTTAGAGAGATAAATGTTACAAATAATAAAATTTTGCTAAAATATTTAACCAAAGAAATGAATTCAAATTAAATAATATGTTTTTAATATTTGGATTATTATCTCGATTTTAAAGTTTTCAAAAATAAAACATTTAAGATTTGTTCTTGCTTATATATATATATATATATATATATATATATATATATA
>JAPDSC010158223.1:0-11219 GCA_026290005.1 Latrodectus geometricus
GGTGATACTTGAGATTCTCCATATAAATGTCCGACATGAATCAGGCTTCAAGCTAAACCTCGAATAGTCCGAAAACATAACATAAGCCCATTGTGACGGTGTCCACATTGTTTGTCTTCTACTTATGGCTAACCGCTGGCGAAGGAGAGTTGCCGTGAGCGAAACACATGTGACAGTTCTGAGAGAACATAGACCATACTGCCATATGCCTCTGTACTTGTTTTGCCTTGAAGCAGTCGTATTCGTGGCTGACGCGACAGGTCAGCTGCTGTACTTCGCCAATTTCTACTGGCGATTACTACCAAATACCTTTCGGCATTGTCACTCAGGAGTGACCTGTACTTTAACGTCTGCTGACATTTACATCATGTTGGAATCGTTACCACAGCCTACCACAGAGATGACACTTTGGGCAGTTCTTTATTCCTCGGCTTCTACCATCTGCGTACACCCACATTCCAGGCGGCCGCTAATTCTACCACGTAAAACATTACTCACATCTGTTTTCTGAGTTATACCTATGCAGTCGTAGTACTGAAAGCCGTACGAACTGGTTGTGAACGCGTACGAACTGATCCTTCTTTTCCACAGGTCTTTATATACCTCTCCTTTACTCTCACGTCATTGTGGCGTACGCTCGGCCTTTCTGTTATTTGCATTTAATACTTGACCATGTGTGTGATATTTCTACAAGTGGCACATTTCCTTTCCAGTTCTATTTCCGCATGCTTCTAAATTATCCTTAATTTCTGGACATGTGTTTATTTGTCTGATACAAAACAACCATCATAGAATGAATCATAACCAATTAATAAATCCGATTTCAAATATTGTAACTGGTAGCAATTCCTGTTCTGTTGTGATATAATATTTTGGCTCCTGTATGGGCAATCTATTAACATATATAATTCTGTTATAGCTCAAATGAATTTTAAGGAACACTTTAACATTTAAATGTGTTTTAAATTTAATACACAAGATCAATATATAAAATATATAAACATAAAAAAATATCAAACATCATCTTCGATAGCCAACAGAGAGAGAAATAAATTAAAATACAAAAATTGTCAATACTTAATGAATAGGAGTTTTCCATAAATGTCATTAAAATGTATTTTGGAGATAAAGATGGGTGAGACAGACAATTGAATCCAAATACGTACCACTGCAAGACATGAATCGTCATAGGCCCGATGCTTTTTTCCACCACCGAACATGAAGTGGCCTTTTCCATTTCTTGGTTTCTTTGTCTTGACAGAATATTCGGAAATCTACAAATTTTAACCAATATTTAAAAACAAATACGATGAGACACTTAGAAGCATCTATATATTACATAATCTATATGCTTGCACTCTCAAAACAAGTGCAGACGAAATAATAATGAATAAATAAATGTTTTTTTCATCAATTTATATTAATCTGCTAGATTCTATTTATTTATTTATTATTTTTTTTTGAATATTTATTTTTATTCAAATGCATTTCACAATATTAATTTTGTATCGAAAATTATTGTTGATTAATTATGGATTCAGAATATAAAAAATGTAGGCAAACAAACAACTCACAAATGAAATGATAAAACAAAATTTTTATGAGAATTATTATACATAAACATATTGTACATTTTAACCAACAAATTGCATCAGTTAAGAAATATCTTTAGTATATTTATCATCAAACAAATAAGTATGAATATATGCGAAAGAATTCAAAGTTAATATTAAATTTCAATAGAAAAATATTAAGTATTTGAAATTACTTATGAGTAGTATTTGAAATTGATTAAGTATCAAAAATGACATTTCATTCTGAAATGATGAAAATCAAATGCTGAAAACGATAAAAATATTGTGACATAAATTTAAGAAACCTAGCGAATACCATTTTGGTGTATTTGTTTTTAATTGTATAGTTAAAAATATTCACAATTTTACAACTATAGAAACATAAACTAAGAACAAAAATTCATGTATCAAATCTGTATATAATCTGTGACACAAGAGGGCGCTTCTAGTGTCATAGTACTGGATATGTATTACTCATAGATATTTTAGCTGTTAGATTCTAAATACACACAAAACACTTATAGAATAAAATATAAAATATTAATAAATTTTCGCAAGTCTTATGTAAGTCGTAATTTTCGTAAGTCTATGTAGAATGTATAAAATATTCACAAATTATGAAAAAAATTGATCCCATGATAATAATAAGTAAATCCACTTTCGGTGGAAATATTTTATCTTTTATAGATTATGCTCAAAATATGAATGAATAAGCTTAAGTCCCGAGGAAAAGTTACTGATCTCGAATTTAGGACATTAATTTTTCTTAAAATGAAATTAATGTTTTCAATCATAATTCGATACTGGAAACTTATTGCTATTTTCTTATATAATGAATTAATTAATTTAAAATATAACTTAAATTACACACACACAAGAATGGTTTTAAAACAATTATATTATTATAACAGTAAATTTTTGGTAAGGTCACATGCTTTGACGTTGAAGTAACTTTTCAAACAAATGTCTTTTCATTTGAACTTTTGACGCCAAGGGATACAGAAGGAAGTTTTAAGCCGTAAATAGTAAAAGAAAAAAAAAAAAAAAAAGGCAAACAAGTTTATACATTCAAAGCTTGAAACGAAGATTTTGAACACATTTGCCAGGTTCCATCATTCTTTCAGTGATTGATTTCTCTTTTTACAAATTCATCCTAACGATCCTTGGAAATTTTCAGTGTACTCTTCTAAGAACAATTTATTTCCTCGTAAAAGTTCTTTCAGAAAATACTCTAGTTATAGGAAACATTTCGAGATACTTACAGTATGCAGAATCTAAGTGTTTCATTAAAACCTGATTTAATTTAACAGGCTAAATTAGCTTTTCAAATAATCAAGCTTGGTACTCTTGCCAAAAAAATCCAAAACATCATATCAGAAATCGTAGATGATTAGAAATACAGTCAGTAAATTTACCAGACTGTGGAAAAGAGTTAGAGAGAAGCAGTTATTTCTTATTACTGGTTAATAAACTTCAATATTCACTGAAAAGTTTCCAAATAAATTGTCTTCTTTAATTTAAATATCCAATTAAATTATGTTAAAATTTGGGAGCTAAAGATTAGTATGACTAATTTAAAGATAAGGTGATTAATCGAAACAAGAAGATAATATAAATTTATCCTTTAGTACTGATATTATGATTGTCTATAAAGAATAAGATATTCAATTTTCTGATAATATAAATTTAAGAATTAAAATAATAAATAATCAAACTTAACTTCTTTCTCTATTCATTAAAGTATTAAGAGCATTTTTCAAGGATAGTTTCACTTATTTACACAGAATATTAAAATATAGAATGATGAATTATTAATTTGCATCATAACCACATTTTATAATATTGAAAACATCTCAAATAAAACAGCTATTTGTTTACAGTGCGTTGTGAGTCGGCGTCAGTAATAATAAGCTGGAGCCTATTTGAAATTCCCAAGCACATTATCTCCTATTAATTATTCAGTATTCAAGAAGAGGTACTTCGAATATTTTACGATAGGGTCTTCATAAACATCAATCATTCTTTGGTAATTGGTTTTTACTGGTGAAACTAACAATATATTTTATTTTGATATGTTGACGGTTAAGTAAAAAAAAATGAATTTTTATAAACTTTACTTTTGGAAGATTTATTTGTTTTTATTACTAAAACTTTATTTGTTTTTATTACTTAAAGTAATTTTTTTACATTTAACTATGCACTATCAAGTTAATGCAATTAAGCATTGGAACTTAGAGCAGATCACTACTACTATGAGTCTCGATGTGCTTAAAAAGTCTCCGTCTAAATTAAGGTTCTGTCATTTATGGGAGTTCTCATTTCATTTAACACGTTGATAACCGTCTCAAGTGACCTCTTATGTTAACGAAAAGTGGTGAACCGCAGTTTTCTCGGTATTTAATTTTGACGTCACGATTACATCAGTGACAGCGCACTAAATCAACACCAGCAATTGAACAGTTTGCGAGTCATGCAGAATACGAACTTTTGCTTTTTATGGTTTGAAAGACAGTGATGGTGGATGAATCACTTGTTTTACCCAACAAATCATAGTAGGAAGGCAGCTTAGATTTCCAACTTTCATGAAAAAAGATGTTAAAAATCAAATTGAAATAATCAGGCAGTAATCAAAAGGATGTGTTCAAAAATCGGCAAGGAAATTGAAGTAAGAACTGAAACGATAATAAAGTATTGAAACTGCTATACTATAAGACTACTTCAATAATTTAATTTTAAATTATTACCAAAAATAAAATATCTTTATTTAAAAGTTAAACCTCAATTTAAATGTACCATATTGGTATGGAGCTCTTCATGAATGAATGAATGATATATCAATGACAAATAAAATCATTATTAAAATTATATTTAAATTTAAATAAATATATTTTCCAAATGAATTTTTTATGCTAAAAAAATGGTGTGTCAGAGGAAGCACAGCTATAGATATGGTCTTTTGTTAATAGACCAGCGATTAGGCGCTAAGCAATACCCGGGTACTCCGAGTTGAGAGTGTTGAGTACAAAATCATAGCATAAAATCTTATAAAAACATAAGCTTTTCAGAACCTCTAATAATCGAATGAAGGTGGAAAATTGGCAAGCTCTGATGGGAGATAGGCGTTTTAGAATTATTGAAGCTGCAAGGAAATGCCGCGGGCTGCGTAGTGCTGATAAACCAGTAGAGGCAAATTAAGATAACGTTTGAGGCTCATATTGAAAATATATTATTATATAATTAAAATCAGTTAAAATGTGGAGGTGAATTCTTAACTCTTCTTTACGATTTGAAAAAAAAAAAAACCCATCATATCACTGTCATTATTCCTGACGGATATATTGTTAGATGATTAACATGTTGGCAGTCCAATTTCGAATAGCATCTTTGATTTCACAACCATTTATAAACTGCAAGTCTTGACCAAATTAGCTTTTTACAATAAAAAGTGATCTTAAACCATAGGCAAATTAATTTAATCAATGTTTAACTCTCCTATTGCATAAAATTAAATTTTTAGCTGTACATTTTTAGAAAGTCTAATTGTAGCTTAATTAATTTTTGGAATAAAAGGTTCCAGGTTTGAAAAATGAGGTATTCATCAAAAGTTTATTTATTATAATGGGTAATAGAGTATTTTCTCGTTTTCGGATATGTGAATACAGTGTATTACCTAAAAAAAAAAAAAAAAAAAAAAAAAAAAAAAAAAAAAAAAAAAAACCCCACAATAGTTGTTATATTGTATTATAAGTTAATTTGTTAATACAAAAATGCCTCAATAAATATGAAATTTCCCAAAGATTTATTAACGACAATATATTTTTTTCATTAAATTATACATTTAAAAAATCCGAATCGCTTGCTTACCTTGGATGAACGAATAGAGTTTTTATTCAAAGATGATTTTCCTGAAAATAATAAAAATGCCTGTCAATAACACAGAGAAAAATTTCATAATTTAAATTATGTCTCCTTTAAATGTCTCACCTTTATCAGCTGCATCAGCTCCATCTCCTTCTGGATCCTTAAAATAAGGATTATCAAAGGCAAATTCCCCTTGCGATTTTTGCCCTTGCTTCTGATGTTGCCCATGATGAGTCTGATCTAATCCTTGATTTCCACCTATGCAAGAAAAATCACAAATATACACTTCAATATGTTACAGAAAATCAGGACATTCAAATCATGGAGATTTTGCTCAAAAATGAGAAATTAAAAATGCTTTCCTAAAGAAAAAAAGTTCCGCGAAAATTATTAATATTATATATGTGATTTTTAACATTTTTTTTTATCACGGCACACATTTAACGATTTCAAAATTCGGAGGCACACACAGAAAAATGTAAGTTTAGAAATTGTTTACTTACCCATAATACAATGTGTAAAATAGTTTATGGTAATAATTTTATGAATGTAAAATAATATAATATATATTTTAAAAACATTAGTATGTTTATTAAGAAATTATTTACTAAGTAATAATAAGGATACTATTAATGACAAGCTTGAGCTTGATATCTTTTGATAATTTCATTCATATTTGGTCATAAAAATGGCAATTTTCTACGCTCATATTTTCTTCTGCATTTAACATATCGATCTTTTTTTATGGTGTTTAATGCTGAAAATCCAAGTTCACACAAATAAGATGTCGAAAATTGTATTTGGAGATACTGATGACACTTATAATTTCTTCACGTGGAGCAAATATTTCACTCTATGAAGGTTACAGTTATCTTAGATAAAATCAATTTTTAACTGTAAAAAATATGATGCTTAGCTGTAAAAACAAGTTTTCTCTAAGAATGTACTTTTCTTTGATTTAAGCAAACTTTACTCGAATTTAAAAAAAAAAAAAAAAAGCATAATTTTTATAGAATTTTTTAAATTTGACGGCACACTTTAGGATAGTGGCACACAAAAATATGCTGTGGCACAGTTAAGAATTACAGTAATATATAAATAAATTATATTTATTCTTATATCAGACAAATTATATTCTATATTGAATATCATTGTCAGTTATAAGAAAAAATATAATTTATTATTATATAATAAATATAAATTATTAATTTTAAGACCCATATTATGAATTATTATATTGTCAGGAAATATTTGCATCATTGAACATTAAAGACAACTCAAATTGTCGAATCTTAGAACCATTTTCTTGGATTAGAATATTCAAAATCCTAGAATAAAAAAGCATTTTAATTTAACGCGACATTTTAAGTAAATAGATACTTTATTATCTAATATACAAGTTTTTAGTAACAAATTCAAATAATTTATTTTCAATAAAATATTTCTTATTGTGCGTAATATAATTTGCTTTAGTCAGTTCGCATTAACATAACATTTCATAATATCACGAATTCAGATTTTTAATGAAACAGCATAACTATAGATTCATATATTAATAAAGCGAAAAATTGGGAATTGCACCACGCATATAATGTTTAACTGAATCGTTAGTTAAACTCCTTCAACTATGATCGATAAATAAGCAGACTTTTCCTACCAGAAGAAGGATTTGTTGAATATAAAAAATGAAAAGGTTTCCCATCAAAAATGACCAAACAATACAAATTGTTCCATGAATCCTAACTTCTCAAATTCACATCCAATACAAAGAAGATATATTGCCATAGTTGATGATTATTGATTTTTATTGTTCAAGATAAAAACTAGCAATTTATTCGCCTGTTAACAATTTTTATACATTGAAAAAACTGACTTTTAATTTAATAAGATAATAAAAAAGAAAGAGTGATAGACGAAATTAAAATTTCAGTCGTTAAAATACTTTTAATCTAAAAATTTTTATTTTATGGAGCCATTAGCTTAATAGTTTAAGTCATTTTTAGCATACGACGCTTATCGATGAATTTGCTCTTTTTTCATACGAGTGGAAAAAATTTTCTTACAGATATTGTCTGCAAACCTTGATTTAAACTACTATTAAATATTGGAAAATGGATGATGAAAGTGTCCCTGTTATTTTTTTCCCTTGTGGCATGGGAATATAGCTGAGGAAGATGACATACGAACGTTCTCCAAAAAAATATAAAATGGTGGATGCTAAAATGCCTCACAAAACATTACTTAGCTCATTTATTGAGCGACTTCAAAGCATTCACTGGAGACAACAAAAATGCAACATTCATCTTTGGTTGCTTCAATAGAATTTAGAACCATCGTCTCCGAGAAACCTGGTTTTTTCTATTTGGTCTACTGCGCCCATTAATGCTATTATAATACAGAATGGAGTAAGCGAATAAACAGCTTGACAGTTGAAAGCTGTTGTAAGATATTTTGGCTATCACACCATTGATATATAATATACGCATTGAGTTTCAGTAACATGTAGCCAATGAAGAGATCTAGAAAAATTTCTGACATTTAACTCAAACTATCCATTGAAACCCAAAATACAATATCCATTTGTCGTTTTTGTACATGATTAAGATTGAATTTGAGGTCTTCTACTCCGGAGATCACCATTAAATCCCTATAACATTATATATATATATATATATATATATATATATATATATATATATATATATATATATATATATATATATATATATATATATATACGAATAAATTTTGGTTATAGTTTGACTGAAGAATGCAATGTTAAACATTCAGCTTAGCAATGCAAAGATGGGCTTATTGCTTGTTGTTTAATTGTTGAGTTTATGGATAAGATAACATTCAAAATATAAAATTACTCAACAAATCAATCAAACTTGCATGGTTTATTAAAATTGCCTCTCCAATGAATACAAATAGCAAAATGATATTGGATAAATATATTATACTAGAAGTAACAAATGATTAAATTTCCAAGAAACATTTGGAGCCCTTGATGCTGAGAAATCAGTATCCAGAACAGCCATATCTAGCAGAAATAATAACGTTTATACGTTTTGACATTGAGAAGTCAAATAAATATTGAATGACATGTGCAGATAGAACTAGCCATGCAACTTCAATATGGTGCTATGGTTTAATGGTCATAGTGAAAGGTGTATGATGATGAGCTAGTCTCTCAGCAACCACTTACTTACCAAACATTTTTATGTGAGAGATTTGAAGAACATATTGGATATGATAATAATAATGTATTGCTTTTTTATTAGCAATACTTAAAGCATTTTTTCTATAATTTGGGTGAGAATTGAAGATATTAGACACTGACATCATTGAAATAAAAATTGACCGCTTATACTTATTTCTGAAACAATGCGATAAAAAATGATTTGGCTAGACTTTAAAGTTAATGCAATATATCAAAGAGATGCAACAAAGTTGTTGCAACTCATATCCAAAAAAGATGAAATTTACTTGATAATTCCCAAAATTAAATAATATAAAAATTTTATTTACGTCTTTGAGATTGATTATAAATAGTGGAACATGTATATTTTTCATCGAATTCATGCTACTTTTGTTACAAGATTGTATCGAAATTGTATCGATTCCATAGCAAATCACCTCTGAAGTAAAAAGGCAAACTAAATTTCTAGTTGATTACCTTGACATCCGTACAAGATCAATTCTGCAAATTCGATAGTTACTTATTTGGTCATTAGATGGCACCTTCATGATGCTGTCAGCTTCCGATAACAAAAGTTGTAATAGAAAAAAAACTTGGAAACAGAAAATGATATCATCTCACAAGGAATACCTAAAGTTTGGTAACAAGAAATGACACGCACTTGTATGCTGGTGATGAAAGAAGCAAAGTAACAATGCTATGGCACACATTAATAATTACATCCTAACTTTTGGATGTGCAACATGAAGAATGAATACATGTAAACATCAATGATTGTTAGTCAATCATTTCATCAAGACAATAATCGTATTTATTTTTTCAATAAACCAAATAAGACTAATGTTTACAACTAAACTGTCTCAGAAAAATATTGTTTCCGTATTAGAATCACATACCATTGCTTCTGAAGTTCTTTACTATCGGTGTCAAACTAATAGCTAAATAGTTACCACTTCAGTTCAAAAATTGACGGATTTGATTCCAACATTGGGTCTGATATTCGGAAACTATCAGTTTCAGACAAATAACCCTTATGAGGATGATATTTTTCTAGTTTAAAATGTACAGAGAGAAATTCCTACATTCCAAAATGTTCTTAAATAAGTCAATTATATAGGGGGAATACAGTATTGAAATGTTTTGAAATTCCTCAAAATCTTTCAAGAAAAAAGAGCATGAGTGTTCGTCCTTTCACCTTTATCAAATCATCCAAATAAACGCATTCAAAAACGCAGTATTAAAAATTTTTTTCTCAAAAAATAATTTTGAATAAAATGTTTTAATATAAAGTTTGACTTGGGTATTTAAATTTCGATTCGAAATTTCTCAAGAAAAGTTAGACTATTAGCAATTCCTTAATGATATTTTATTAGAAATAAATTAATACATAAGTGATATTTTTTATGCAAATAATTTTGAAAATCTGTTATATTAATCATATCTATAACTGTATAAGTTAGGTGCATTTATTAAATTAGCGCAAATTTTTTTTCTGTCATGAAAAAAATGGGCATTTTTTTTATAGAACAATTTATTTCCATCTAGTTCACAATAGAAATTAAAGTAAAAGAATTTGAAGGAAAACACAAAATTTAATACAAGGCACAATCTTTCCAATTAAAATGTTGCTGAATCATGTGACCTAACTACATGAATCAGCAGAAATTATGTCACGGTAAAAATGCATGAATAAGCAAAGGATTATTTAATTACAAGGAAAATTGTTAATTTACACAGGGAGTACAAGAGACCTTGATACGGCAATTATTTCTTCTCTTTCTAAACTCAACATTCTTGGAGCGCTAAAGACAAGGAAAAATATGAAATTTAATTATTAAAAAAGCTGAATCATATAAAATAAACACTCAAAGATGAAAGCTATAAAATTTTATGATATAAATAAAGATAATTTAAAGGTTTAATTGTAATAACACATTTTCTAAGACATACTTGGGAACAAGACTTTTCATGTTTACCATTTTGGTTTATTTAGTTAAAAAAAGTCCATTCATTAAAAAGAAATTGAAATGTTTATCTAAAACCTACTTAAACAAATGTATCCAGTAGGTTATAAATTATTTTTTCAATGCAAACTGTAAATTTTGAGCCCTAACACTCTAGACACAGTCAACCTTATCACAGTGCATAATTATGTCAAAAAGTTAATATTTTATGTAATTTAACGCTTTTTAAATTATCAAATCATACCAGATGATCTCTTGATTCAATAAATAATATTGTTTACAGAATGTACACTAAACAATATCGCAGATGATACTATCAGAACAATGCTGTTTTCATAATCAAAATCTAGTACTTTACACTAAAAGTAGTATTTCTCAGGAACCAAGCTACCAAAACATATGGGACTAATTATAGGAGAATTTTTCAGAATGGAATTTCCTTAGTTTAATCGCAATTAATGTTGAAGAAAGGGAGATCATTAAGCTCATGTCTTTTTGAACTTCCAATTCCATTAACGGAGGTGAGAAATGCAAATGATTGAAATTTCAGCGCAGACGCACACCAAGCGCACCTGTGACGCCACCTCAAAGCGCTATTTAAGGCTTAGAGATTTCAAA
>JAPDSC010158234.1:0-12580 GCA_026290005.1 Latrodectus geometricus
TCTTAAAAATTATATTAGACATTCTAAAAAAGATAATAAATTTTTATTACAGAAATATTGTAATTAATACGAAAAATTCTGATCTTAAGTTTAAAGATGCCTGCCAATGGCTTAGTGGTTAGCGTTCCAACTCCTGGGTTGTTGGTTCCAGATTCGATTCCCGATTTGGACATGGACGTTTAATTTCTCTCTCTCTCTCACTCTCTGCATCTTTGTCCTTTATTCTTCTGAGAAGATGTATAAATGTGGCTCGCTTTATGAATGGGTTTCTAGTCGTGTAATGTGGGCAATGCTATTCGCCTCCGTGACTTGGTTCACAGGTGCCCACAGGGTAACGTTAAACGAGTAGCAGTTTCCGGCCTTGTTGTGGGTGATGGGTCAATCACCCATTGACCCACCAATAGAAATTAAAAGATTAAGCATGGTAATAGTTAATAAATATTTCGTTGTGACGATTATGAATTTGTCCAAAAATGTCTAGATAAATAATTTTATATAAAAAAAAATTATTTTTCGCTTGGGTTATTCTAAATCTTAAATTGAATACTTATATTCCAAGGCTGATTATTATTCATAGAATAGCATATCCTTATTATTATTTAAATAATGCATTTTCGTATATACCTACAAAACACAGTGTCAATACTGTTTAGTTTAGTGCCTTGTATCAAAGGATAGTAATGATACCAGAGTTTATAATAATTAGAAAGATTTAGAATACAAAGCAGAGTTTATAATGTTTAGTATTCTAAATCTGAAATTGAATATTCATATTCCAAGGCATATTATTATTAAAAAAACAACATATCTTTATTATTCGATTAATGCATTTTAGTATCTACCTGCAAAACACATATGAATGTTTAGTGTCTGGTATCAAATATTATTAATGATACCAGAGTTTTTAATCTTTAGTACTAACCAAAGCATATCATTTCTGCCTTATTAGAAATTTTCTGCGAGAATTATATGGAAGGAAAACTTTGAGTTTTATAGGGTATTGCAGTTCTAAAACGTAGGCTTTACTTTCGTGAAGCTTAATTAGTCTCTAATAATCAAACAATTTTTATTATTCGTTGAATATTAATTTTGCATTCGAATTAATATCTGTTGAATATTAAATATTTTATTGTTTTGTCTCTGTTCATTACATTCTGAATAAGTAATCCACAAAATATTAGTTTGGGGAAAAAGTTATCCATTATTTTTTCGGTAGACGTCTGTAGTGATCGCTATCTCGTGAGGTATTTATCAAACAATTTCAGATTTATGCTCATTGGTAAGGTGACATTTGACACTAAAATATCCTCTTGCGGTTTTTTGTCTGATTAATTCAGTTACGAGTACAAGGTTTTAAAAATAGAAGACAACAAACAGAAAATTCGATACATTTTAGTTTTTCTTTTGTAATGGCGAAAAAGATAGCCAGGTCGCTAAAATTGTGAAAAGTGTTTATCATCCTATATATGACTGTAACAACCAGTTACGCACAATTTTGGTTTCGTCGATTCCGTTTGGGTATTTGGATGCTAAAAATGCACCTCGCATGGATACAACATCGTCGAGAATGTCTATAAAATATAAAAAATTATCAAACTTGACAGCATGTCAGCAGTCGTAGCTTCGCACAAAGACCTAAAAATCTACATGAAAACTGTTTTAAACCTTTTTACAAAGAGAATCTGAAAGAAATTACAAAAAGTTCACCTAAAAATAATGTATTTCTTTTTCCACAACCTAATATATTATTCATTGTAATATTAAATTTAGAGAATTAATGTATATGTTTTTATTATTATTCAGATTTTTGCAATACTTTAACATTTTCATTTTTAACTTTGAATATAACTATATAATTATTCACAAAATGATGAAAATATAGTTTTAATTGTTTTTACTGAAATAATTGCAAATAAATATTATTGAACAAAAATATAAAAGCTTTTGTATTGAATTCAGAGAATGCATCTCTAAATGCAGCGAATTAATTACACATAGGCATACTGATTCAATTGGCTTGATTGAAAATGAATATTTTTCAGAATTCTCATTAATGGACTATTGCTGCTTACTTAAAATCTGGCAAAATTCATAAACATTCAAATTTATCCAAATATATTCAAATTTAACAATAATTTGCTTATCAGTTTTTGATAAGAATAATTATTGAAAAGAATGCAAATTTAAGATTGTTAACACTTGCTTCAACTTATACTACTATTCTCTGAAAATACTAGTATTAATAATTGAATTTAATAATTAATATAGTAATTGGGGCAAAAGTGAATAAAAATAGAAAACAATTTAATTCCAAAAATAGATTTTAACTAAACAATAAATTAAAAATACTAGTAAATTTGATTTGCATTTCTAATAAAATACTTGTATTATTCAACATTTTAATGATTATTAACGAATTAATGATACTAAGAATATACCAGTTTTTAATTTTTCCTCCATACTTTTTTCATTATTTTATAAAAAGAATTGGATGTACTTTGACAAGCATTTTCAGAAGCACATTTTGAAATTCTTAAGACAGACATCTTGTAAGAATTGAAGTTTATTACTTTTCGCTGCATTTACTTTTCTAGCTTAATAATATTTACTTTTCGATTTTTTTTGATGCATCAAATTGTTGTCCCTCACACTTAAATTATTATTTGAAATCTTCTTTTCTGCTCTCTTTTTATCATAAATACTTATCAGAAGTTAAGCAATTCACTTCAATCAAGAGTTGAAATTAGAAGAATAATTATAATTTGAAATATTTCGTAAAAAATAACTTAAATGTGTGTCAAAATGAATGATAAATATTATGAAACATAGAATTTGGTTGACAGATTTGCAATTATGCTTTAATACTTATTACATCTGCAATTTGGAAGTAAAATTTCTTTTACATATTCACTTTGATATGGCCATAGAATTAATTGCTGAGGGCATATGTATAGTTTTACGTTTAGGGAATTCTCATAGAGAATCTGTATCAAAGTGGGGAAAATTCAGGGAAAATAAGGACATACACTGACAAATTTGCATACAAGAAATTTAAACACGCGACATTTATCTCACGTTCTTTCACCATTGATCACCATTTCTTTTGAATATTCATAATCTTAGAATCAACTTCAAAAATATTTGAAAAGTTACTGAGATGAATCTTCTTTTTTGCACTGTTTATTATTTTATTTTTACTTGGATTATTTAACTGCATTTATCTTTCACAGAGTGTGAATAAATTTTTTGTCCAGAATTTTAGTTTTAGCTGTAATTCCTGAGTTACGGTAGTTTCAAAATGCAAGTGGTAATTAATTTCATAAGTATGTAACAGATGCAAAATACTCTATTAACTGCCAAGAGATGGCGTCAGTGCCCTGTGGTGAGAAGAAAAAAGTAAACAATATAACACAGTATAAAGTAAGACATAAAGAATGACGAATTACCCAGTTCATTTTCATTGACTTTGTTTGTTATTGATCCTATACTTGTTATAACTTTGTTTTGTTGCCCTTATGTGTATTTTTCTATGTTCTGTTATTAAATGCTTTTGTGACTTGTAATAAATCTGTTTTTACTCATGTTTATAATAAATGTTTTGTTAAGTAATTTCGTCTCTTCCTTTTTTCTGACGTCTTACAAGTATACTTACTATAACTTGTATAATTTTACTTTTGAGCCGCCCAACCTGTCTAGTGGTTAGCGTAACTGACTACGGATGGGGAGAGCGTGGGTTCGAATCCCAGCTCGAACATGGATGTACTTTCTCTTTCTCTCTCTCTGTGTTTCTTCTCCTTTTCCCAGATGAATGTGGCCCACCCTATAAATGGGTTTGTGGCGTGGGCGATGCTACTCATACCTCCGTGACTTGGTTCACAGTTGCCCACCGGGTAACGATAAAATGAGTAACAATTTCCGGCCTTGTTGTGGCAAATGGGCTAATGTACTTTCTTTTTCAAGGGTACCTGCCATTAGAAATAAAAAAAATTTAATTTTGAATGAACTAATTTGAATATGCGTTATTTAAGTGATTTCCTGCCGCCTACTTTGTCTAGTGGTCAGCGTGCCTGACTGCGGATAGGGAGGTCTGGATTCGAATCCCGGTTCGGGCTTGGATGTACTTTCCCTCTCGCCTGTCTTTGTCCTTTCCTTGCATGAATGGTTAATACCCTATTAACGGGTACCTTATGGCATGTGTGTACTGAGAAGTACTCCACACCCAATTGTGGTTCACTTGAAAAACGCGCATCCATACTGCCAGTCTGGCTGGCACTCGACCAAAAAAAAAAAAAAATCATTTCCTTACGAATTAAATACATATGTTGTTATTGTTTTCCAGTTTATAAGATTCACTGTCATGAGCTTTTAATTTTAAACTTGTTTATTAGAGTTTATATTGATAGCTAAAAAGAATTTAAATGTATGTATAATTTGAAACGCATGTATAGTTTAGTTTCGATATTTTAATGAATAAATCATTGAATTGCTATAGAAATGATTTGAAAAACAAAATAAATTGTATGCTGATAATTTATTTTTAGAAATCTGATGATATTGTTACCATATATAGAATTACAATGAAATTGTTTTGAAGATTTAATAGCTGAAAGAATTTCTCCAAAGTTTTCAGACATCCAACGAGACAGCATTTTATTTATTCTGAGCTATTCCATTTTATTTAAGAATAAGCAAAACGCTGCTTCTTGTTTATCTTATTTTAGCTAAGATCTTTAGAAAAGAAATCATTACAATCTGATAAGATTTGTTCAAGAGAAAAAAAAAATAACTGAAAACTTTCTTTTTCTGTAATGTAAAATTCAGGAATCATTTCTAACAAAGTGTAAGTATTTCCTATGCAGATTTAAGCAAGTGTATAAACTAAAATAAATGTCATGAGTATTGAAATAGGAATACTTTTTTTTGTTATTAAGTTTCCATTTCCATTTACATTTTTTAATACAATGGAGACAAGATGCTCGAACAAAAAAATTTCTTTTATTTCAAACATTGAACTTTGCTTTCCTTCAATTTTTCAATTTCAAATTGAATATTTCTTTTGAGAAATAATGTGTATGTTTTAACATAAGCGAATTATTATAGGATGAATTTTAAAAATTGAGAATAATTGCATTTTAAATGTTTATAATAAGAGATAAATTATTCATTAACAATTAAAAAAATTAATTTGGCAGCTAATATTTTATTATTTTTTAACACCAATTTATTTAAGACAGAATAGTTAATACTTGAGAAATTACTCTAAAAGTTACATTTTTTACAGATCATAAAAATTCATATTCAAACTTGAATCCATTAAATTTTTGAGAGATTTAAATGAGATTTAAATAGTACAATAAAAAAATTATATTTTTCATATATTTAGTAAAGTTTTAAGAGTTTAGAATCTGCAAATTTATATATATATATATATATATATATATATATATATATATATATATATGCATTTTATCATTTTGAAGATTTAAATCAGAAGTTTTTAAGTAATGTTTTATTTTCCCTAAAATCCACCAAAAATAAATATCGTTACTACATTCTGAATAATTACATTAGCTTCTAAATAAAAATCAGAAGGAATTAAAAATAACTGTTAGAATCAAAAAGAAACAAATCTTATTGATTTTAATTTCATTAGAGCAAATGCTTTAGCTAGTAAAAGGAAATAATAATCAAAATTTAGTAGAAATGAATGCCAGAATTAGTCAGAAATAAATGTCATAATTATGAGCAGTCCCGTTAATTTATTATGGAATAATATCCCTAATTTCCAGATTAGTTATCAGAATAAATCAGAAATAAATTCCATAAATATGAATAAGTGTTTATTTTGAAGAAAGGAAACAATCACTGGAATCCACTAATAATAACCATTGAAATCAAATAATTAAAAGCAATAACTATAACTTACAGGCAAGAATAATCAAAATTAAACAAAAAATCAAAAATAAGTCTTTTAACTACAAGTTAGTGTTTGGATTCGTAAGCTATAATTAACTCTGGGATGCAGAATAAATTTCAATTGTGATGAACTTATTAAAATAATAATTTTCAGAATTCACCAGAAATAACCATTGGAATTAACATTAGAATTAATTTATAGCTTGTACACATATTAGGTTGGGGAAAAAGTAATCCATTATTTTTACGTGAACTTTTTGTAACTTCTTTCAGATTCGTTTTGTAAAAAGGTTTAAAACAGTTTTCATGTCGATTGTTGGGTCTTGTGCGAAGCTACGATTGCTGACAGACATGCTGTCAAGTTTGATAATTTCCTCATTTAAACACAATGTAGGTGTCGCTACTGGCGCCTGCTTTGTCTGAATGCGCTGAAAATCTAATCATTTGCATATCACAGCACCTTCTTCGTTTCGTATAAATTTCACGTGTGTAGCATGTCGTCTTCTTAGTGTAGCAATTTTAATGGCCAGTAGTGTATTTTATTAATTACATCTATTAAATTCTTATAAATTACGTATAAACTAGCTCATTTTTAATAAAATTCAAACAATATTTAGAACGAATAGTATAAACTTTATTTTTCTCCAAAATTTAAAAGTTACATGAAATTCTGAAAATGTTACTAATATGATAAAATTTGAATAGCAAAACAATCGACAAGAAATTAAACAACTTGAAACAGATATTCGTAATATAAAAAGAGGTACATTTTATTAAATATAGCCAATATTTGTGATCGAATTTTCATGATTAAGTTAAATATTTAAAATATATATCAAATTAGATGTTAAACATGTGAAGAAAATATACAAATGAGTTACATTTTTAATTTATTTTATCTGAAGGTGCAAATGAAAAGATATAAGATGAAGTTTTGAGTCATAACTCCTTGTTCTCAAAATATTCCAAAATTCAAAAACACTTAAAAATCATTGAAGTCTGATAACATCAATGTGGTTAATTTTCATCTGCATTAACTTATTTATTTTTTAATCAATGAACGTTTGTTAAAAACATTGATAGCAATATAAAATACTTTTGACAAGAAGAAATCACTTACAATATAAAATTAAAGCATTGGAAACAAAGAAAAATAAAACAGAAAATATTTATTGGTAATTCTTCTATGCAAAAATCTATTTTACTAATAATCAGACGAAGCTTAATAATGGAACACGTAATTTATCTTAAATGGCTTAATAGTACAAGAATAGAATTGTAGCCTATACAACAATGTAATAGTATAGTAATATAATTGCAGTATAAAAGTAACTTATATGTTTATAGATTAAGTAATAAAAACGATATGGAGTACATTGTCAAAATAAACAATTGTAGAAACAGTTTCAATCAAGATATTCAACAATGTAATATCATCAATATAATAGTTGTTGTTGTTAATGACACTTGGTAACGCCAAGTCCGCCCGTCACAGAGACTTGGCGAATGAAGTCAGAGAGGGAGCGTCTTCCGTTTTTTTTTTTTTTTTTTTTTTTTTTTTTTAAATAGAGCACCCTCATACGAAGGTGGAAGTACGACTTTTGGCTCATAGATGGCAGCACCACCTGAATCTTCCAATTTAGAGATTGAAACCAGTGAAGACCCAAAGCCTGGCTCCAACCACCCCCAGAGGTATTAATTTGAAATTGGGAACATGGAGGACATTGCGACCCGACGGATTTAACGTGCCCCAGTCGCCATTAGTGAACACGACGGATCTTCGGCAAAGCCGAGATTCGAACTCACCACCGTTTAGTAACGAGATCGATGCCCTAACCAACCAAGCCACCGCGGCCCAATATAATAGTAATCAGGATATTTGAGAAAACAAGAGAAAAAAATCAAAAAAAAATATTTGGTTGTTCTTCTATACAAAAATCTATATTATTAGAAGTCACCACGTATGCAAAATCTATAATATAGCGGATACATAACTATTTCGCTATACTGATACAGGTGATAGCAGAATAGGAAAATGGACTGTAATGTCTTATTATTATAAGAATATAAAAGCATGTTGATCGTTATACAGTAAACAAAAAATATTATACATTATGACAACAATATTTTAACAGCATATTATACAATAATATTATAGCAGTATACTATATACCAATATCATAATTATATACTATACAACATTATTATAATAATGTGTTATTAAAATGCAAAGTTTATGACATAGACATAGTGACAATCTTCGGATATCTCACATGATAGAAGATATTTCTTAATCCTCTGTGGAAGTTTAGTGAAAAATTACGAGATTGTTTCTGTAATAGTTTAATTATATTAGAAACTATATCCTTTTATTTTAAGAATTATCATTGAAGTTCGATTCAAGAGAAAAATATAATTAAAACCTATTCAGGTATGTATTTCTATGTGTCCAAAACAGAAAAAAACAATGCAGTGCAAATTTTCCAAAAACAGTTTTTACCATGGTTTAGTGCTAGGCAGTGTTCTTCAGAGTGAAAGCTTATTGGTTTGATTATTGGTTTTTTTTTTTGAATCACGAAAGATGGTCATTCTTCTACACTTGTGTCATTTGTCATTCTTCTACTCATGTATATCTGCCACTTATGTGCTTGGGGGAATGTTCATGGGTTAGCATCCTTTTACAAAGAAGAATTTGGCTATCTATCTAACATTAGATAGAAACATCTATCTAAAGCTTTAGATAGAAACATCTATC
Organism: Latrodectus geometricus; assembly: GCA_026290005.1. NCBI lineage: Eukaryota > Metazoa > Arthropoda > Arachnida > Araneae > Theridiidae > Latrodectus > Latrodectus geometricus. The sequence continues at coordinate 8,672 of JAPDSC010158234.1, forward strand.
TAAAGCCCTTCCTAAAGCAATAATATGTGGTCAGTGTCAAAACGTTTACTAGAATCAGTGGCTATTAACCTTCTCACTATATGATGTCAAATCTTACCGTAGCATGTCCATTATCGAAACTTTACAGAAACAATTTGAAACCTTTTTGAGCTTCCTGTTTTTAAAAAGTAAGGTTTAACCCCTTGCCTGCCGCGGGCTTATATATACGCCGCGCTGAGCCGACGCGTTAACTGCCGCGGGCGTATATATACGGCTTTCGGAAATATGCTTCTCTGCAATACTCTGCTATTAGTAAAGCTTGACCCATGGCTTTGGAGTAAGTTTTCCTTGGCAGGTAAGGGGTTAATAATGTGAACATATAAATAGTGAAAAATTATTTCATAATGGCAAATATTGTTCTTCCTAGTAAAAATCCCAGCTGTGGAAGAAGATAAATTTGTTGATTATGACACATAAAGATAGACCAGAACACACCAGAAATTAATTTTAAGATGGACACAAAAGGAAATTAGTTTCGTTTTTTTTTATTTCTCTACGATATTTTTTTCTACACGAGGGTTAATTCGACCAATATCTAAAATTTAAAATTGATTTCGAACCTTTCATTTTTTCAAACGGTGGGCAATGGGTAATTAACCCTTCACCATAATGAGGCCGGAATCTGTTCCTCATTTATCGTTACCCGGTGGGCACCTGTGACCAAGTCAAAGAGGTGATTAGCACTACCCACGTCACACAACCCTAAACTCGCTTATAGTGTGGGCCACATCCATTTATCATGTCAGAAGAAAGGAACGTCCATGCCCGAATCACGGCGATTCGAACTCGAGACAGACAGCCCAGGAGTCAGGAACGATAACCATTCAATCATCGGTTGGCAATGATATTAAACCATTGCAAACATTCAAATCAGAGATTAGTTAAATTAAATAAAATAAAATGCGATAATTATCTTATCAGGAGGGTGAATGGAACCATCAAACAGAAGGCGGGAACACTAATCATTCAGCTGCTAGTTTGGAATTGGAAATGTTATAAATTTCCATTCTATCCCCATTTCCAACAAGCTATAGAAGATGTATTCGGGTCAAAAGAGATAAAATTATATTTATGATAATTATCCAATTTATAACATTAGGTTGGGGAAAAAGAAATCCATTATTTTTACGTGAACTTTTTGTAACTTCTTTCAGATTTGCTTTGTAAAAAGGTTTAAAACAGTTTTCATGTAGATTTTTAGATCTTGTGCGAAGCTACGACTGCTGACATGCAGTCAAGTTTGATAATTTTTGATATTTTATAGACATTCTCAACGATGTTGTATCCATGCGAGGTGCATCTTTAGCATCCAAATACCCAAACGGAATCGACGAAACAAAAATTGTACGTAACTGGTTGTTACAGTCTTATATAGGACGATAAACACCTTTCACAATTTTAGCCACCCGGCTATCTTTTTCGCCGTTACAAGAGAAAAACGAAAATGTATCGAATTTTCTGTTTGTTGTCTTCCATTTTTGAAACCTTGTACTCGTAATTGAATTAATCAAACAATAAACAGCAAGAGGATATTTTAGTGTCAAATGTCACCTTTCCAACGAGCATAAATCTGAAATTGTTTGATAGATACCTCACGAGATAGCGATCACTACAGACGTCTACCGAAAAAATAATGAATAACTTTTTCCCCAACCTAATATTATTAACTCCAAATGTCGATTAAAGCATAAATTGCACAATTTATCTTATTAAATAATTAAAAGAGTGTGGTGCAGTTATTAATGAAGGCATTGATTTCTCTGGTTCTCCTTCAAATTGAACAAACGCCTGTTCCTAACTCATGAACATAACCTCACCGAAGATCAATAAGATTAAGTTAATTAACTTCTATTTCCCAAAGGTGAAAGGTGTTTTGCTAATTAGGAAACGCTTAGCTTGCTTACCTGGAAATAAGATATTCCTATTTTGAATAGAATTCTCTAACCTTTCTTGTTCTGGAAGCAATCGATTACTTCATAAAAGGTTACATAAAGATGATCTACGTTAAGTTTAAATATGCGCTTGTGTAACTTTGTCTTTCTAATAGATCACTGACTGCAGTTTTTATCAATTAAATTCTGCAAACTATGCTTTTATCGTTCATAAGATCATATTAAAAAGTATAATAAATAGTGAATACATAATGTTAAGGAGCTTAAATATTGTATTCAAGGAGGTTCACATTAAAGTATTCCAGTTTAGAATATTGCTGAGAATGTAAAAGATTTTATGTACTTCATCACAAGATCTACAACCAAAATAATACAAATTTGATTAGTGTTAACATAACTCTGGTAGACTTAAGATCAGTATAATATTAATTCATATATGAGCTCTATATTACAATATAGTTTTAATATTATACTGCTTTTAATATTGTTTAAGAAGCCGCTCAACCTATCTAGTGGTTAGCGTAACTAAGTACCGATGGGGAGGACCTGGGTTCGAATCCCGACTCAGGTATGGTTGTACTTACACTTCTTTCTTTCTACTTCCTATGTGTTTCTTGTCCTTTTCTCAGATGATGGATGAATGTAGCCCACCCTATAAACGGGTTTGTGGCGGTGTGACGTAGGTAATGCTACTCGCCTCCTAGACTTCGTTCACAGATGCCCACAGGGTAACGATAAATTGAGTAGCAGTTTCCGGCCTTGAATTGGTGTGAAAGGGTTAATCACAGTCCCCGCCATTGGAAAATAATATTGTGTAAGAATGTTTATTAAGGAATTGGTAATTTAATGAAAATAAGTAATTCCAGATGTTAAAAACTGTTGTTTTAAAGTTACTATTTTATAATGCTTAAAACACTATTCTAAAAAAACGAAACTTAAGAAGAGATTAGAATTAAAATATTATAGTTATGTAAAGTATCTTTATATCAATTTTCAATTAAAGTTTCAAATTTGTTACAAAGAAGCAAAATTAAATATTATCTTATCCCTAATACCAATCTCTCTCTCGCTTTTTGTAGTAAATGTGTCTGAAGCATTTAATTATAGCAAAATTTTAATTCTAAAAGATTAAGACTAGTGTAGAATCCATTGCTTAACTGATTTTCTTGGGATTTTCAATTATTAAATCAAATTTACTATTATTTTTAAATAAAATTAAGGCTATCATCAATACTTCATGATAATTAAAATCCAATTCTGAGGGAAAAATTTCCTTTTGTAAGAGTTAATGTTTAATTTAGTCGCTGCGGTTATCCATTTTTATACCAATTTCCAACTGTTGAGTTAAAGTTTCAATGAAGATACATAACAAAGTATAACCTTTAACCAGATTTCTATGAGCTTTATTATAAGGTTTTCAAACACTTCATTGTAATTAAAACGCAACTGTGATTTTAGCAAAACCGTTTTATAAAATTTAAGTGCAATTAACTACCTGATTATATACACTCAAGCATAAGTCAAATATGAAAAATAATTTCAAAACTTATAAAAAATCTTTAAATCCTCTTTTAATAATCGTACAAATCCATAATCATTTTTTTTTTTTTTTTTTTTTTTTAGTTTCAGATTTGACAAATTAATGCAACAAAGTCTTCACTCTAAATTGATTTTATGTGTACGAAGCTATTCGATGGTGGTTAAACATATTGTATTAACGTATACGAACAATGAACAATATATATGAACTGGTGTTTATAATATTAAAAACTATTTTGCCATTAGCTGTACAATCAATGTTTTACGACCAAAATATTCCACAAATAATGTTGAGTTTCAAATTTAATGAACCGATACCACTGTTTTATCTCAAAATAGATATAGTGTTTAAGAAACTGTTCAACCATATTTTAACGTGGGCATAGTTCAATTTCCCTCAAAATCTCTTAAGAACGGTGGTTATGACTTTTCCAAAAAA
>JAPDSC010158247.1:0-12458 GCA_026290005.1 Latrodectus geometricus
AGAAACGGTCTGTAAAACCAAAATAAACTATGTTCTTTTGCTAAATTACATCCAACCAAACATATGGTGTTCAGAATATGTGTTAGTATCGTCACTTACCCATCCCCTAATTTTTAGTTTTGATAATAGACAATAGAGATCTTCATTTTGCATGGTTTGGCTTGATTCTCTCTCAAAGATCATATTTTGCACTAGAAAGCAAATTAAAATGGATTCTGAGCAAGTATCCAAACCCAAGGAAAGAATCGAACCCACGAGCTGTTGTTGAACCAAAAGCCAGAGAGCTAACCATTCGTCTGCCATTATGACTATCATTTTTGCAAGAAGATGATGTCTTGTTGATGGGGCAATGTACAATAACTGTTAGAAGCCTAGTCTAGATTTTCTATGACCTTGACTAGGAGATCACTCTTTAGAGTAGAATGTCGATTTAGTTACAATCGCTTATCAACAAGTGATCTTCGTTAATATTTTGTGTATGCTCATCCATTAAGGTGAGTGCTTGGGAATGTTCTAAGCTTTCTTGCAATACGCGAATATTCAACTCGCTACCGATGAAAGTTCAACAAGCAATAAAAATAAACCACAGAATTGCAATCCACTACAGATAAGAGAAATGACCAATCCAGATGTCGACCACTTCTTTCGAACGTGATTCAAAATTTGTAGCAGCTAACGACTTCGAGGGAGCAAAAACAGTTAACGAAACAATAAAAGTATTAATTTGCATTCATTATTTAATAAACCATTCTAGCTGGGTGAAGAGAGTTTTGTTCGAGTGTCCAGAGGTAGAAGGTTCGATACTTGACCCAGACAAATGATGTTCTACTAAAAGAATCTATGCACGTTGAATGTTCTGCTGATGTGCGGTGAAAGTTAGGAGGAGGTGACAATTTATGGTCGATCCCACATATTTGTTCATGGTTAAAATTGACAAAACAATTGCCTATATTTAGCGGCTTCGATCTGCAAAAATTGCTAGTTAAAGACATAATGTGAAAATTGAGAGAAATACTATTTAGTAGTATAAATAAATATACTAATTTTTATTTAAATAAGTAACTACTTTCAGAATTTTCTCCTGAGATTTCATACATTTTTTACAGGCGAATTCTCTCCGTATATAATTAACAATAAATCGTTGCTTTGACTATTTACCATTTTCTAATTATTCGAAGTGCTGAATCATTTGTTCAACTGTCGGAAACTCAGACTACTTAAACACCACTCTCTTTTATTCGCCGCTACTGTTAACGCAGATGAGCTGTTCTAGAAGCGATATCTTATTCTAGAGATGACACGTGACTCGTTTGGAACAGTGCGTGATCACCATGGTAACGAGGCTCTGGAGCTTCCTGCTAGCATTCTTTCCGCTACGCGTCCTCCTACAACTTCGAGAAGTTTTTTTTTTACACTTTTCCTGTAAGACCATTATGTACATTGCAACTTTCCTTTAAAAAGTTTATTTTTCCTGGCATTGTTATAATAGAAGAAAAATATTAAAAAAAAAAAAAAAATAAACTCTTACAAAGGTGTGTTTTATCTCATTATTTTTGAAATTTTCAGGGGCAAGAGGCTTTATTAGCATATTTAATGTATTACCAAAAAAAAAAAAAATAAATAAATAAATAAAAAATCTGTTTTTTAACATATGGAAAAATTATTCCGTTTACATTTTAATATTTCGAATTTATTATTTTTAAATTAATTTTTTTTCAAGAAACAAAATTATTAATTTTAAAATTTAAATAACATTTACACATTTGATAAAGTAATTATTAATAAATTTTCAAATCTTCTGTTGTAACTTCCAAAGATGAAATTAGTTAAATCTTATTCAAATTTAAATACTTATTAATCGCTTATTAAAAATTGTTTTTTTAAGCAATATAATAATATTTAAATTAGTTAAAAAGCTAAGCAACTATTTTTGTCAAAAAGTTATCGAAACTGACTTAGATTCCAGAATTTCACACACACACACATATATATGTATAAATTGATAATGCAAAAGATTCTGAACATAATTACTTTATCAAATGTGTGTTTAAAGAAATTTTTAATAATTTAGATTTTTTCTTTTTGAGTTTCAATTTGCCTCTATAACAATTAAGCTCTATAAAGCAAATTTAATTAGATTCTTTATTTCTAGAGGAAAATTCTTCATAAGAAAATTATCTTAAATTAATAGATTATAAGGCTAATAACTAAAAATTCTAATGAGAAATGGTGACTGTAATATTTAGCTTGAGCAGTGGTGTAAGGTTTCTTGTTGGATCTGCGACAGCCAAGAGAAGCCGAAAACAGCAGATGACAGAAGGGCTACTTTATAACACTGGCCTTCTAAAACAAAAAGTGGGTAATTTGCTGGAGGGAGAGCACATGGTGCAAAGAACCGGTCGGGGCCGAGTTTCGTTTCTGTCTATTTCATGTTGCTCCATTTCCCAAGAAAGTACCTGTACACGTTCAGCCTTCACGTTATTCGCTGGTTGCTACTTGGGAATCAAGGCCTAGGCGACCAACGAAAGCCCTGTCGCTGATTCGCATTGGCGCATGGCCGACGTACGGTTTTTTTTTGTGACGTCACCAATTTGTTCCCACCTTCGTTTACATCGACTCTAGCTCATTCACCACACCAATTCCTCCTAAAACATCTATTACGCGATTACTGACATTCACAACAATCACATCCCCTTACACTTGACATCTTTGAGACAAAATCACAATTAAATAAAACTGAATTTATAAAACTATTCCACGGTCATGACGTCACTTGTCGTTGCGGTAAAGCACTCCCTGAAACAGCCAATGAGAACCCCGTTTCCCATTGGCATAGATGACGGGTGAGTGTTTTCTGAATATTATTTTACTGATAAAATTTTCAGGGTAAACACGTAGTACATCTGCTCTGAATCGTACGAATGATTGAAATTATAGTTTTCATTTACAAATCTGATTACTCTAGGGGTTTCCCATTCCTTCCATGCACGCGAGTTAATTTTAGCTATCGCCAATGTTCGCTCCCGCCACTTTATGGCTAACCCTGACTGCTCCGCTCAGGTGTAGATGCTGCTGCTAGTGCTGTGCTTATGTTAAATGCGTCTCGATTTATTTTAAAATGCGTCAATATCAATAAAATCTAAATCCCATGTGCAAATGCATGAAACGATTAGAGTTCTGAATGTTAATCGCTTGCAGTTTGCTATTTGATGTTACCTTTGATGCCAGTGTGCTGATATATTTTTAAAGATTATATTAAACTTCTATGCAGAATGTAAAATGTTTATGGCCGCCATAGATATTGTTGTAAGTCGCAGTTGATTTATGAAGGAGTAAACATTGACTTTTTTTGCTTCTATTAGATCGTACAACCCACTCAAGAGGCTATATTTGTAACATCAAGACCGAGTTAAAATAAGTATGTGTAATTTAGAATGTTTTCTTTTTGTAAACATTGAGTGAAATTTCTGTTATGAGTAATCGTTAAGAAATGTTTCATCGTACGATCGAGAGCAGATTGTACATTTTAAACATGCAAAGTGTGATATATATATGTATATGAGTATATTTATATGTATATTAATATATTTTTAGAAGTTACCTGTTGAAAATGACTTTATTTGTTTATTTTTATAACTAAAAAATAAATTGAAAGTTGAGAAGACTGATAAAAAACAAGGTATATACTATATAACCCTAATCGGTTATTTATCGGCTGATTTCTGTAAAAATATTCACACATTAACCTCATAAAATGTTATGATAATTTAAAATTTTAATAATTAACTATTTTTAAAATTTATTTTATTAATTTTCACCTGAGTTATTTTAGGATCGTGAATTTTATATTATAAACAGAGCATGATTCTTTAGTAATTAATGTGTTTTGTTTATAACTATGTATATACTATTCTAAAAAAACATGAATAACTCAATGAAGACATTTCATAAAAGGATTTCACATTACTTCATCTTTTACTTATTGAAAGATAGAAGTACTTATTAGGAATTTTATTATAATAACACATTATTAATTGGAATGGAATAGAAAATTAATTGCTGGGATATTAATTTTTTAATTGGAATTTTATAATTATGCAATTAAGATTTATGAAAATTACTACTTTTTATAACTTTAATTTTACAATTTCTGTATAAAAGTTAGTCAGTTTTGTTTTCTAAATTTTAACAATTTGATCTTGTGAAAATTTTAAGAACTTAATTTTATAATGCAATTATATAATCAATTGTATATAAGTCATGGAAGTTTATGTAATTTTGTTGATTGAATAATCCAGTTTGTATTATTATTTCTTAATACAATAGTGCCAAATACAAATTATTGAAATTACATTAATTTAATTCAAGTTTAGGTAGTAAAAGTAACATTTTTTTCTATTTGCAATATTTAATTTTTTTCATTAACTTTTTTAATAAAGTTATTCGGTTCTGTTAATTTGGAAATACAGTTCTTAGTAATTAATCCTGCCTGGAGTTATTAACATTTTTAACCAAAGAGATGTTCGTCTTGCAGTTTAAGTATGTTATTTAATTTAATTTAATTAGCTGATAAAACTTTATCAGTTTTTAAATGATAGCACATTGTTTCCAATTCCGTTATTCAATTCAAATTCCAGTTCAAGACTGGCGTAGTTATAGTCTTCCTTCAATTTTGTATTAGTTTCTCACTTTGATTGTGAGTGTTTGTATTGTTTTGAAATAATTTGATTTCCTATAATGGAGTGTTTAATTTGATTTCTGTATGCGAAAAATGTACATAGAGCAACAAATTACCAATCAATTTATTTTTAAAATATGTTTTAATAAGATGTATTAACACCATTCTCTTCAAACTTAATATCTTGCGAACTAGAAACTCAAGTGTACGAAACTCAGCTACAAGTCTTATTAGATTTTATCTATTTTAGACATTTTTTAAATGTTCTTTCCTAGAGGATTTGTCTTAGGTCTGAGGTAAATTTATATATTTTACACCGAAAGAAATATAACAAGTATAGTTGTAAAAGGCGCAAAATATATCAATTTCCCAAAGTTAATTATTGCAGTGCATTGGAATAATCAAGGCCTTTCATTTTGATAGGAAAATATCTTACCATGAGGTTACAGCAAGCCATGGTGTATATTAATGAAATTAAGACTTATCTTAAGCTTTAATTTCAATCAAAAATGCATTTAAACATTGGAATAAAGAATTTCATGTGCAGAAAACAAATATCATTGCAATGTTGTAGTATTGAAATATTTCACTTTGTTGGTCAATAAATTTTGTGTCGAAACAATTCAATTATAAATTTGTTTTGCTCATTGATGTAACAGGTTGTTACGTAAGGATTTATTAATGGATAATTGATAATTTAATTCTTGTAAAAAGCTTATTATCTTATATAAACTATTAGAATGTTAGTACATGTTTAAAGACATACAAAGTTAATACTCATTTCAAATAAAGAATTACTCATGTTTACCCAGAGAAATTTAAAAAAATAAATTCCTAATTGAAATTTTAAGAAAATTCAGCTATCAAGATTTTATGTAAAAGATTCTGGAAAAGATTTTTTTCAAACTGATTTTTATCATGCACATACTTTAATTTCAACTCTGACAAATTCTAATACACCGTGAATGTTATTGGAATCTTGGTATTATTTTTATATTGTAAAATATTCTTTATTTTTAAGATTGGTCAATTATTTTAAATTTTTCCCTAAGCATTTCTCCTAGAATTTAATTTGAAACTTTTTTAGAATTCTGTTTAAAAGCTTCTTTTGGAATTGGAATTTTATTCAGAATTTCAATTTATAGTTCTGTTTACAGTATTAGCAATCTAAAATTTTGTTAAATCCCAAAATCTAAAATTTGGTTTGAAAATTATGTATTAGTTATCAAAATTAAGTATCATTGCCTCACCTATATTTACCATTGTTTTAGGTAAATGACAGTTTTTATGATTCCAAGATCATGTATTAAATTAAGCATTGCCAATTGTACAAACTTTTAATCATACTCAAAAGTTTCTCATTTGTTCTTATTCGACTCTCAGCTTTATTTCCAGGCTGACCCAGTTGCTAAATATAGCACTTCGCTTTTAATTCAATAATTTGTCATTTTGATTCCATATTTAAGGTTGGATGGAACAGTGATTCTGAATCTAGTTTAAAATATCGATTTCATTTTAATTACCTATTTTTCGCCGTATAAGACTCACTTTTTCTCCCCAAAATCAGGGGGAAAAAAGTGCCTGCGTCTTATACGACTATTACAAAAGCCCACCATGGCAAGGAATACGAATCAAAGATTCTGTCTTTTCATAAGTTTGTTATTGATGCCAGGAAAAAGAATAACTTTGAAATGAGCCAGATTGGGAACATGGATGAAGTCCCGCTAACGTTTGATGTGCCATCTAACAGAACCGTAGATAACAAAGGAGCCAAAAGCCTAAATGCAAGAACTTCAGGGCATGAGAAAACCCTCTACTCGGTTGTGCTGTTCTGCTGTGCAGATGGTACCAAACTGCTGCAAATGTTGATCTTTAAAAGGAAAACATTCCCAAAAGAAACAATTCCACTGGGAGTCATCGTGCACGTTTTACAGTTGATATAAAATATTTTACTACAGAATTTGGTTCATAATCTTTTTTTTCTAGATTTACCACCTTTAAAATCGGGTGCGTCTTATACGGCAAAAAATACAGTAGTTCTCATGTTTAAAAAATGACGATTGAATGACAAAGAAACCAAACGCCTATTTGAATAGTTGATGTTTTTGCCTTCAGTTCAATATTTCTTGTTCATTTCTTTTCTTGATGGGGAGCTTTGTAGTGACTCAGAATCTATTTTACTCTGTAGATCTAAATTCTTCTTCTTTCGTTTACAAAAACAGTTGTTTCATTCCATGGAGCGACAAAACAAATTTTCATATAGTGTCCAACTACTAGCTAGTGAAAATTTGAAATTCTTTATTTTTTGTCATTCATATGTTTTCGAAATAGATCATAAATTAAAATCTATTTTTTTATAATGACTGCTACAACTCTTTATCATTATAATATTTAATAAAATAATAAATATGTATTATTATTTCTTGTTCAGTTTTTTTGGAAAGCTTTCTATTTTTATTGTAAAATACTGAAATGTTTGAACACTATCAATATGACTAATGTAATTAATTGAGATAAATATTTAGAAACAGTGATAGAATAATATTTATCATTGAAACTTATTTTAATAAATTGGTAAAGTAGTTTAGCTTACTCTGCTCATATTTTTAAAAACAAATGATCCGTAAATTATAAAACTGTTCAATTATTTTCAATAGAGTATGTACAGTTATGTATAAAATAATAAAAGTTGTAGTTTTCCTCATTAATTTAGAATTTACAAGTTTGATTCCCACTTCAATATTTATAGTAGTTTTGAATTCATCTAAATCATTTAGTCCCTATTTAATTAGCCCTCATGTGAAAAAATGTGACTGTTACAATAACTAAATCACGCCAACTAGTTTTAGCTTGAAATAAAAAAAAAAATTATCATGTATAAATTTGTGATCAAGTACCTCATTTCTGTTGCCTTTGTGGTAAATTAATAAAGAATTTAAAAAGTTTTTTTTTTCTATGCAGCTTTAATATATAGCTTGTAATAATTTTTTTATGTTAAGTTTGGTCAAGCAACTTATTTATTTTAGTTGAATATATTACTAAATTCATTTTGGGTAAATATATTAAAATGCATTTTATAGTGAATATTTTATAATATCTTGTGAGAAATGTTACTTTATATAATAATTTAAGTAAGAGTAGGAAAAAATAATATTTTAAGTAAGAATAATGTTCTCTTATTTTTAAATTTTGAGTTTTGAATTTTAAAAATTTGTTCAAACTCTAAAAACTTAAATGTTATATGAAATAAGGTTTGATATGATTTGATGTAAATATTTTATCTCATCCATTTCTCTAAGAGGCTGGCCCTATCCAAAGTTGGAAATTTTCTCAGGCACTTAAACTTGACCAAGTGTAATTTGGACTTGGTTCTGCCAGTGATTAAAAAAATTAACATTTACAGAATTGAGCAAGGCTGCATTGATCACCTTTGATGAGAGGTATAAGGCATCAGACTTGTTGTGTGTCTATACGACTGTTTCTGTTATGGGTACTGATTGTAATGTTGGCGCAGGTGCTAACTCTTGTAACTTTAGTCTTAGTGGTACTGTAGGTGTGAATTGTACTTACGATGATGCTGAAGTGACTGCTGAGCAAATGACTTTCAATGAAATTAGAAGAGGTGATTTAAATATTGTGAAATATACTCATTTACAGTCCTCCATTAGCACAGAGTTGTTCAGTTGATCATTAGCAGACTCACAAGTGGACATTTCACACATGTGTCTCTCTTTTGATACGAGGCAAAAGACCTATCCAAAGTGCACCAAATACAACTCTGTGCAGGCATCTCCTGTTGAACAGTGCAGGTTTTAAATAGGATTGACCTTTTTAACAGTCCTCTTGTTTTGAATTTTTGAAGGTGACTTGGGGCCTTGTGGACTTCATCTAGCTTGCAGCCAAATCATGACAAATTAGACAAAAAAAAAACTATGTACTATTATTACTGAATTAAATAACATTTTTAATTCTTTGTATGGAATAAAAAATTAAAATCTTTTTCTTCATAAATACATGCTTATGTATGAATGTATGTGGGTGATTTAAGCTTATGTGACTATTTTATTGAAGTATATTAAACCTTTCTTTATATGCTTAGTTTATTTATTGATTCAATTGTATTTATTTTTTTGCCTCTACAATGTATCAGTGATTAAACCTTTATTTGATTGGATGATTTCTCTAAATATATTTTAAAATAGTTACAAATCGATATAAGTTTCATCTTTTTCATGAAGTTTTAATATAAAATTAGTCTTTGCGTAAATTTAAACTAAGTGCAGCTAAGTTTTTAAAGATACTAATATTTATTTTTTACATGTTATTCAAAATTCAATATACATGTATTTTCTTTTTTGCTTTTAAAATCATTTGGTACTTCTTTTTTTTATAATGATTTCTATTGAAATAAATATCCAACAGTAACTTTTGAAATAAAGCAGTGAATGTAAATTAAAAAGGGTAATTTTTCCTTGTTAAGTAAATAAAAAAGAAGTACTACTACTTTTATAAAAGAATGTTTTGTGAAAGAATCCCTCTCTTTTTGACAGTTATGCGGATACGTGATAGCGCTGATTAAAGGCAGGGTGTTGTGTGCCCTGCCCTGCTATTTCTATTCATGGTTTCAATGGTTAGATCTACTTTGCTTGGTGTCCATTATGGGCACTTTTGGTTCAAGGTGCACAATGTGATTCATAATGAAGATAAAAGTAAGCAAGGTTATGAAAGCAAAGACCTCTTATTCAAGTCAACGTGAAACTGTTGTAACATCTAGCTTTAGAGGTAAGTTTATTGCCTTTTATTTATCATTCTTTCTCAAGTTGATTTGGGATATTAGTATCAAATCAAAATATAAGGAGTTGACATACTTCATGGAAAGAGTTAAGAAAATATTTCTTATTTATCAAAATGTGATAATAAATGATTTGCCTTATCCATAATGTTTTAATGAATAATTGGGAGTGAAATTGTTGTTTGTTTAATTATTTTATTTGGTTTTTGTGTTTTCAAATATAGTATTAAACATTTAATTCAAATTTAGTATTGAAAGCATTTGTCATTTGTTATGAAATTTTTTCTCATTATAAGACTTACTACAACAATCTTTTTTCAAATCATTTATAATTGTTTAAGAATTGTAACTATATCAATATTTGAACTGCATGTTAATATTTTTATGAATCTCTGTCAATTTTATAATTTTAACATGGTATATCCTTGCAACTTTCAAGTTTCAATATAAAATTTCATTGTATATAACTTTTACTATTATTTTAATATTTAAATCTATAAAGAAACTTAACAGGGAAACAATTAAAGTTTGATGCAATATGTACATGATAGATCTAAACTGAAATAAGTGGAAACTCTTGCTCTTTCTACAATTGAAATTTGTGTGATACACCACATGCATTTTTAATTTGTTAGTTTTTATTTGCTTTTGTCTCTAAATTTTAATTTTTGATTTATGTTAGTTTTCTACTTGCAGTATGTTTTTATGCTTAGTTTTGGAGTTGTATTGAATTACATTCACTGAATTAAAAGGAAATGAAATATTGAAAAAAAGTTGTAGTAAAGAAGGCAATACATAAATATATTTATTGATAAGATAATCAGAACCAACTCTTTTTTATGCAATTTAAAAATATGCTGACTTGTATTGGTTATCTTGTTGGTTATTGGTCTATCAGGAAGACTGAACTAGCAGTTTGATGTTTAAGCCTGACTTTGTTTCATTTTTTGTGGTTTGGAATGCATTTTTAATTAATGGTCTCAAGTAATGTCCTCTTGTGCAAAAATATGATTGTAGACTTGTACCAAACTTTTGATTTATGTTTGGTATTACTTATGACTTCTGACACTCATCTTCAGATTGTGCACGGTAGTCTCGGACTTTCATCCCTTCAGGGGCTGATAAAGATGAGTACCAAGTATGATCGAAAACTAAATACTTGTGATTTCCTGTGTGAAGCTGACCGCCTAACTGAGATGTTGTTTCACATCCCAGGGATATTGGTCATGAAAACAGTTCAGACTTTGTAGCCTTGGCCCCGAAGGTCTTTCGTGCCACAATCTTTTTTAGTTGTAATTCCAATGGATGAATGCAAAAATATTAAAATCAATGAATTGAAAATTTAAATAATCTGAATAAGTTTAAAAATGAAATACCTTCTTTAAAATGAAATACTTTAAGAATTTTTGAATTTACTCAAAGTTTTAAAATTTTAAGAATAAGTAAAAAACTGACAATCTTTTTTAAATATGTTTTCAAAAATCTCTCAGATTTGTAGAATAAATTGTATTTATTGGCGAGACTAACACGATTTAAATGATGTGTCAACGAAAATATGTAATTATAGAATGACATTTTCAGTAAATTTTTTTGAGTGATATTTTTGCAATCTAAATTTTAAAATGAATTATGTAAAATGAGTAAATAAAAAATATGTTGAAATTAAGTAGTATATTATGATTATAGCTTATGTTGAAATTAAGTAGTGTATTATGATTATAATGTCAAACTTACATTGAAAAGTTCATTTTTTCTTAAAGGAGCTTGCATAAGAAATTGTGTGTTTATATAAGTAATATCAAAATTATATATCAAAATTATCACAATTGTTTCAACAATTTAGCATAAAATATTTGTGGTTTTTCTAGAAAATTTTTCCTTGTTAATAGAGGGAAGATTTATTTTAAACTTTGTCATAAAATTGTATTATATCATTCCCTTTTAAAAAAATAACTCTTCGAAAAGCTGTTTTGATTTTAGATATTTCTAAAGAAGTAGCTAATATTCAATATTAGAATTAAGAGATTTGATATTTATTAGATTAAATAGTGACTGAAAAAATTCGCAAATATGTTACGATTGTTAGTACAATATTTGTTTAATGTAGTTTTGTTTTTTTATAGCTATTTAAGTTTTTGGTGTGTTTCCTTATGTAAAAACAATACTTTTTCAATTTCTTCCCATTTTAATACATATTTATTTAAAACAATTTTTCAACATTTTTTTGTGATGAGACCGAGAAATTCATGTATCTGAGCAATTACACAATAATAAAATTTTGCTCTTATAAATTTTTTACTATAACAGTATTGTAAATCTTTTTATTGCTGAGATAAATTTGTCATAAAAAATATTGCTACCAAATTTATCTTAGCATAAAAATTATTGTATGTTGTAACGATTTCCATTTTTTTACCCTATAATAAATTTATTTTACATACAAATATAATTTATTGAATTATGTGATTAAGGGGTGGACAAAAAGCTATTTAAGGAAAAATTGTAAATATTATTTAAATACTTATTTTATTGATCTATTTATTTACTTTATTTAATGAGAACAAATTATATCATATATATTATATCCTTAAAAGCTTTCAATTCAGAAAAAGTTAAGTTATATAAATTGATATTTGATTCCAGTAATAAACATTGGTGAGAAGGGTAAAAAGTTAATTTTAATAAATGGCTTGATAAATTAACTAGATTTTTGTATCATTGAATAAATATATAATAACAATGCATTTTTAAGGTAATTTCAATTTTTTTATAAATTAAAATTTATTAGATTTTAAAAATTGCTAGATTAGTTCTAGTGGTAGGCTTATTTTTAATATTTCTTTTGTTTCATGCTCTAAGATCGTGTATGTAATTTCCAAAATCTTGCATTCTTTTTAGTTTTAGGGTTCTGCATGAAATTACTTTTATTTTGCATGAATTAGAATGTGTGAAATTATTTGAAAGTTCTTATTTCTTTTGTCTAGAGTA
>JAPDSC010158247.1:12468-64806 GCA_026290005.1 Latrodectus geometricus
TTAGTCAAAAGTTAGGAATTACTGTTACATACTGTAGAGTCCTGGAAACTGGGCATGGTAAAGACAGATAAGCAAAATGGCAAGTAATTGAAAGAGAGAGATATTATTAAAAATGTTTAAAAAAAGAAAAAAAAAATACAAATCAATTTAATGCCATTGATAAAAGACACATACAGAAAATATTAAGTGGTAAAAAGTTGAAGATGAGCAAAAAAAAAAAAAAAAAAAAAAACACACTATTGTTCTTTTTTTTTTTTTCTTAAAAAACGTACCTACTGTGTTTCTTCGCTCTTCTTCATCTCTAGAGCATCATAATGTTGATAACATTGACTTTTTGTTGCTCAGTGTATATAAGAGGTGTTTCGAAAATTTTAATTGCTTTGTGAGCACTTATGGGACTTAACAGCTTAAGGTTCTCCAAAATTATTGCTATTAACAAGTGTGATAATTTCTATGACAGTAATTTTCATACTGGTCATATACTAATAATCACTTTCCTACTTCAACCAAAGATGCAACCTCACTTCCAGGAATATATTTCGCCAAGGACAAACTATTTCCCTGGTTTTCTTCAAGATGAAATAGTAACTCTCTATTACATTTATTAAACTTTCAGCTTAAATGTTTGAAACTCATTCTTAAATTACTCTTTTTCTTCAAAATTTGATGATAGTTTTAAACTACAAATATTCTTTTGATGAATTGCATATTGCTTTTCCCATCTATCTATTCAGCTTATGCTTGCTGTAAAATCTATATTACCTTTAAATTCTTTTAGAAAATGCAACATATTTTTTTTAAAATAGGTCTCAAAATAGTCACCTTTCCACCCCTAAACTGGACTAAATAAAAAGCCTCATTAATTTTTCTTATAATCGCTTTGTTCATAATTTTGCTGTCTTTTAAGTTGATTTATGGAACTCATGAAGAACACTCTTGCTTCCTATTGCCAAGCAAGTGCAACAATTGACACCATAGTGATCATCAACCATTTGCAATGTTTCCTTTTTATCCAGTCTTTTTAATGCTTCAAGCTTGTCTTGCATTGATAAAACAGTTTCCTTTTTTTTCTTTCCATAATCATGATTTTTAATACATTTACAGTAAAACACTATTGAAAAATTTATTGCAAATGAAGAATCACACTGAACACCTAAGAAACAATGTGCTATATGAAAACATGCAAATGAGTGATGAAAAATTTGCATGATAACTGTACAATCACATTAGTAAAAGATCATGTACCTTCTCTGACCCATAACAGTTGTTAGTAGATACATTCATAGATGCCTGCAAACTCTTGGTAGACTATTTTTCAACAATTTTTGTTTCGTCAATTAAAAATGTAAATGGTGTAGGTACAAGAATAACATGGAATGGTGATTCTTCTGTTCTTTGACTCTTCTGTAACCAAGAATTGTCATTGAGCAGCAATCCTGCTTTCATTCACAATAACTTTTTTAAATAAGTATTGCTGATGGTCTTATATATATACATATTCAATTTTTACATTTAATGGTAGAGAATGAATTAAGAAGTTCAGATTATGTAATGCAGCTTTGTATATGGTAAAAGGAGGGGAAAAAATCAACAATTTCTAAATTTCTTGGAATTCCATTACCTGAGTGATTTCAATTGATGTGTATTTTTTTTATTTTGTGATCACTTTCTCTTATGACATTTATGATTAAAATATCATACTATATTAAAAGTATCTTTTGAGCTTTTTTTTTTTTTTTTTGCATTAAATCTGATTCCCCATCAGTGGCTAAATTTTTTGTGTATGGTAAGGGCTTATGAAGGAAGGCTTTTCTTATATGCGCCACAAAAAAATAGCAACTTAACGCTGTAAATTTTATTATTTTTTTCTTTTGTTTCATCCCTTAATATGAATAATTTTTTTTTTATACTGCTGATTGCCATAACAAAATGACAATAAGAATCTTATTTTAGAATGAATGTAAACAATGAAAAATAAGGTGAAGATTTTACCTTATTAAATGCTTTAAATGACAACTTCTGACATTTAAATATCCAAACTAATCTTACAATATCCAAACTGATAATTATTTTTACTTTTTTTCATTAAGTTAAAATCTGAGCTTTTTTGCAAGTTTTTAGATTTATAATAGTGTGTAAAGAATAAGATTTAATAATTCATACTGAATTTCAATTTCTCTGTCATTTAATTAAAAAAAAATTCTGTTTACTTATCTTTGTTTTTTATTAACTAGAAATTGATTCTAATTTTACATTTTTAAATTTATGAATAGTACCTTAATTTTCCACTGAATTTATTGTATCATGTTTCATCCTTAGCATGCAGTTTGGCAATGGACGATGGAGGTCGTTGTCTGCTTGACGTGATTAAGTAAGTATTTTTTTTTTATAAATAAATATGGTGTTTTAACAAAAAAAATTTATTAATTTGGTTGAATTATTTTGCAAAAGTGAGTGGTATTATTGGGTATTTTATTGTTGAATTGTACTTCAATGTGTTTCACATTAATTCAGAAAAAATGATATTCTTATGTTATATACTTTCCAATTTAAACTAACAGTAACAGAGGCATAGTTCTATATTTTTTTTAAACAAGGTATAAATAACTATATATTTTGCTGTTTGTTGGTATTTTTGATTTTATTGAAAATTAATGTTTATTTTTTTAATACCTTAAATAGAATTTTCCTAACATAAATTTAAATTAAAAAATCAACCAATATTCATCAAATTATTCATTTTATCATGTGTTTATTTAAACCAGTAGTTTGAACCATAATTTTTTCATTCTGGTTCAAGTAAAATAAAGTAAAATATTGGTTCAGTTCCAGTTTTTATTCCTCCCAAAATCATTGTTTTTAGTTCAGTTCTGAATAAATAGTTTATATTCTTATTTGCGCTAAAAATATTCTGTTATAAATACTTTAATTCAATCAAAAATGGATTTTATGCTTATTTAATTGGTACACTGTATCTATTAATACTGTAATCTGGCATATACAATGCCAGCTTTAATGAGCAAACAATTATTTTAAAATGAACTGCCAAAGTAATTTATCATCATTTCAAAATGATTTAAATCATTCAATGTCAAGCTCAATTGAAATATTAGATTTATTTGCAATTCTTTCTTTCTAAACTTCTATAAATAATCTTTAATTTCACTGTCTTGAGTATAAGATTGCTTCTTCATTTACAAGTGAATTGTAAATGAATAATCTTTAAATATTGCACAGCTTGTATTTTTTGTGGCAGGGGAAGCAAAATTAGATAAGCCAGGTCCAGATAACTTGCTTTTACTAAATTATCCCTTTGTATTTAAAATGCTTATAAATTACAATTCTTTGTTTTCTAGTTTCAAAGTTGCCACCCATCAATTCCACAAATGTTTACTGCCTACAAAATAATAAACTACTTTCTGCCAAAGAGCTAAATCCAGTAAAGATTTTACAATATGTAAAATCTATTGAAACATGACTAAGTTTAGGGCGAAAAACAAAAGTATAGAGTTAGTTGAGAGTTAAATGAAATTATAAAATTTATTCTTTACATAACTATTTTTTTTAAGTTACTCATTTTACTTACACTTCATGAATTAATCCCGACTGTCTTTTTATGTCTGTCTCCTAATGACTTAGACACATATTACTCTGCATACATCATAATCTCTTAGGGCAATGCTACACTTCCTGTTGAGCAGCTGCTTTGCTTACCTAAACAGCCTATATAAACATCCATAGGTGATTGCATGCTAGGATGTGAAAAATAGTAACTATATATATATATATATATATATAAGAAAATATTATTTTTTTAAAAAACCATTTATACTTTAAAGATATTAAATTAAATCATATCTGCCATTTCCATATATAATTTCATATGAAACTAATACAGAAAAGTCTTCGTGAACATCAAAACAAGAAATCAAAGAGCAATATAGTAGACTGCATGGAAAAAGTAGAGCGTCAGGTTATTTCCAAATAAGAGATAATTTGAATTTTTTAGAATGATTTTATTACACCACTTAAATTTATTTACAATAAGATAGCTATATCTGTTACATGAAATAAAAAAAAAACTACTTGCTTATTATAATTTAAAATTGTTTTCAACTACATCATATGGTGTAAAAAAAGTAAGACAGTTCTAAATAAGGAAAATAAAAGTATTATTAAATAAAAATTAAAAGAATTATAATAAAGAATTCAGCCATTTGCTTTAATTATTTCAAGGACTCTATTTGGCATTGAACCAAGTAAGTCTTAAGTTTCAGTTTGACGAAAATTGTCCCAAGCACAGTTCAAAATTCTATCAAAGATTCATACTGCTTGCCCCCCATAAACATGCTCCACAATTACTGACCATATATTTTCAACAATATTGACCTCTGAACTTGATTGAGGCCAACTCAAAACCTGAACCTTATTTATTTCAAACTAATTTTTAATGTCATTGGCCTTGTGAATTGATCCTCCATTTTGCTAAAATATCCAATTTTCTCCGCCTAGCTCTGAATTTAAAATTTGATAAGCTCTGAATACTTGAATTTGAATGTAATTTGTTTCTGTCTTCCAACCAGAAACACTAGACTGGTCTTTTGAAATCTAACTACTATCCAAAACATTAAACTGCTTCCTCCCACCTGTCTGGTAAACTACTTCTTGTGTACTCAGATAATGCCAATGATATTGATAAAAATCTGGGCCATCTTTATTGACTGTTTCACATCAGAAGTCAGATTTTTAGATCAATTTTTTAAGTATGCGCCTCTTTGCTTTCCTATCACTCTTTGGATTTTTCAAGAAGCAGCATATTTGAATTCATGTGTAGGTGCCTTGCAATTTCTCTTACACTTTTGCCAGCATCTCTGTGTATCACAATTAGGTCTTTAAATTCATTTTAAGTTTTCCCCCTATGATTTTAAACTGTACAAAAATTGAGGATTTTTTTATTAAAATATATCTTTTCTTTTGACAGGAAAAAAAATCAGTATATTAAATTGCTACAGATTCTAAAATGAGAATATTTTTGCAGGTGTCTCACTTTCTTCACTGACCAAAAATCCTTAAGTACTATTTTATAATATTTCCTTAATGATAGATAAAACTCATTCACTGAAAATAAAAGAAATTGCTTAATAAAAAAAAATAATAATTTAGATTAATTGCATTAAAATATGAAACACAATTTATAAAATATGAGTGTCCTTTTTTTCACGTATTGTAATAATAGTTATATGGTTTGCATTAAATTAGTAAATGTTGATAAGTTTTGTTAATATACAAGTTAATGATAAGTTTTGATAAATACAGTAACAAAATGACTAAAGATATATTGAACCTAGATAAACTGACAGGTTCTCAGATCTGGTTCTTATTCCAATGAAGTAACATTTTTTCTGTTTTTCAATTTAGTTCTGGTTTGAATCCCTGATTCATACCAGACATATTTGTTTACAGAAAATAAATGGAGATAGATTTTTATTTATTTAAAATACACTGATGAACTTCTAAAAAATAAACATTAATTTGATGCAAATTACAAAGATATAATCAATCAACTGATTATTTTAAAAGAACAAAAAGTTTTCATTTAAAATTATTTATTTTTTTAATACCATTTTGTAACTTTAATAAAACTAATTTTTGATGCTAGGTATTAGCACAAATTATATCTGGTTCTTACCTATAAAATATTAAAATAATCATTTAACAACAATAATAATTTTTCATTTAATTGTTTAACCTTCCTTAATCAGTGACTTAAAGGAAAATTAATTATGTTGAAATATTTTAATGCTTAAAATTTTGTTTGGAAAACTTGCTCAAAAAATTTTCATTGAATATACTTTTTTGTATCACCTTTCCATATATTAAAATTTTATAGTCAAACATTTTCTAACTGTAATTACTCTTTCAGTGATCCCAAATTGCTGCAGTCATTTTTGGAGAGTGGCAGTGATGAGAACTCTAAAGTAAGTTTGTTGTCTAAAAAATCTATGCACAGATGTTCATTTATTTTCTTTTTTTTTTTTTTTTTTTTGTATTTTTGTTTTTTAATTTGGAAATTTGATTTTGTAGTCAGCTATTTTAAAGACAATTTCAATGCCAATCAGGCATCTTGAATTGACAAGTTATAGGAAAATTTTTATTTTATTTATCATTATTAGTTTTGCACATATTTAGCAATAATTGTAACTGCTTTTTTTTTGGTTAATATGTTTTGAAATTTTACTGTTTCATCAAGGTCAGATTGTGGTTGAATGAATTAGATGTTCCAAAATATGTTTTTTTATTTTTCATGTTTTCAAATTTATGCATATATGTATGTATATGATGCATGTATCACTTATGTATCATTCTGCATGTATTTCTTTTTGTTGCATGTGTAGCACTTGTGAATTTCCTTTAAAACAGCACTTGAGTATTTTTTACAATTTTTGTGTTATGTATTCATTGGTAATTTTACTTAATGAATATTGAATACAGTTTTAGACTAAAGGATGCATCTTATAGTGCTTCAAGTCAAGACTCCTACTTTTCTCTGTAATCTAAATTTACAATCGTTAGTCATATGAATTAAATCTGGCTGCCGTTTGATTTCACTGTCATTCTATACTCTCTTACTCACTAAAAAGTGTTGATAACCGAAAATGTGATTCACTAAAAGTGTCTTAACTCCTTTTTTATTCTTTACTTTCAATGGCTTCTAGCCCGCACCATATCATTAAAAATGATTTCAACATCCCTTAAAAAAATTTAATCTGTCAAAATATAGTCATTGAAAATACATTCATTCACCGTATTGATTAGCAAGTTAAATATATATTTTCATTTATTATCTTTTGTTTCATTTTTCAGATATCCTTATTATTGCATATAAAATTTCGCCCAGTTTGCCCTCCATGATGCCAGATTTTCATTAAAAAAAATTGCCCTTATTTGTAGGGTTTTTTTTTTCCTTAGTTTTCTGAGTGAAGATTTTGTTTGAGTATTTTGAAAATGCTGAGTTGTACTGAAACCTATTTAGACTTTAACCAGCTGGATTTTTTAGAGGTAAGCTAAATTAGTCTAAGTTTTTTTTTAATGGATTGTTATTTTTCTTATTTTGAGATGGCTGGCTCAACATTTTTGTTGCTATAATTTTATTATTTAGTATATTTATTGTCAAGGATATTTTTTTAAACAATTATGAAATATTTTTTTTATTTCAAAGCCATTTTGAACTGGTTGCCCTGTTTTTGGCTTTTTATTATATAGAATTTAACAACTACTTTGTTTTCGAAAAATAGATTAAAAATTCTTATTAATTTATGTTTTATAATTAGTATTTTTAAATGCCTGAAAGTTTTTTGTTACAGTTTAACAACTCAGCTAAGTTAAAAAACATTAAGATTATAACAGCTTAAATCTTCAGTTTGAATTCCACAGTTTGTTTTTTTTAATTATTATTTGCACATTATTCGTTGAAAAGTTATGTGAATTTTATTTTTCCTTTATATTTGTATACAACGTGGAAACTTTTATAAAACATTTTTTTGATTTGGTTTCATGTTTCTCCATTTTTGCAATCAAATTCCTTTCATGGTAGCCTAGTTTTGTGACAAATATCACTTGTTGTTTCAATATTTCCCCCTGGGCAATTAACATAAAGACTGAGGTTGTAGTTTAATTAATTGTTTTTTCTCTGCTAGCACTTTTTTATAATTATAATAAATTTTGATTTTTGCTCTGCTTACTATTCAGAATCTAGTGAAATTTGAATACTTAATTTCATGCATCAGTGTGTTTATACTTCATAATCTCTTATAACTTATACATTGAAAATTTACCATTATCAAAGAAATGTTTTCACTCAAAAATGAATAAAATTTCCATATTAGGCTGTCTCTAATTTCAACAAGGTTCTTTAAAATACCTTGCTTTAAATACAGTATTCAATTTTATTAAGCATAAATTTTTATTTTAATAACAATAGTAAAATGGAATATTAAATCATTAATTAAAATTTTATTTTAGGCTTAATATATTCTAATTGTATTGAATTAGTCATAATAATCAGTTTTTAATGAATATTGATAAAGTGTGTTTTGTTTTATTGTAATGCATATTCAGATTAATGATATCCTCATTTAAAACTTCATAGAAGCATCAAGTTTTGATTATGAAATTATATGCAGTAAAATAAGAAAATTAAATAAAATAATAGTTACGCTTTTAGGAGGAAATCGTTGAAAGTGTTTCCCAAGTTTGCTCTAAATACAGAATTGCATTAGGAGACTGTAGTGATTTAATACTGTTAAATGTTAACTATAGTAACTAGTGAAAAAATGTAATTCTTTTTTAAGTTTACCATTGGACTTTAGTAGTTAGTCGTATTCTTATTTCTCAAGGAAGGCAACGTGAATAACTTCTATACCAGAGCTGGGCATTAGGGTGGCTGCAATCAGCAAGTGGACCAGAAAGACATTTTGAAGTGATCGCTAATGCTAATTTTTATGATCTGCACACTTATGAACATACCTTTTTAACCCTTTATCATCTTTGAAAAATAAGAAGTAGCTTGTGATCCAATAAAAAATTGTTCATCTTCTTTACACTTATCCCAATAAACAACAGAAAGCAAAAAAGTTGTAGGATAATAAAATATCTTTGTCTTAAAATTTTAATCGTAATGTTTCTTACTAATAGCATTAATAGTAGTCAGTGATCATAAATATAAATTTGTATTTATTTCTTCTGAGTGTGTGTTTTGATATGTATGTAGAAATAGTGTTAAAAGATGAAACAATATTTCTGGAAGAGGGAATGCATTTAATTTTTTTCTAATCCTAAAATGCTGTACATAAATTTATAGACAATCTTGAGTAGTTGAAGTTTAGTTGAAGCAATGATAGAAAGATCCCAATTCTGAGGTATAGAAAATGAAATTAGGATTTATTAAAGTTTTTGTATGTTCTGGAATTGAAAGGTATCCTCTTCACTATGCACCAGTTAGCAAATATGTTATATTTATTATAATAAATACGTAACCTATTGTTGATTAGAATATGTTCATGTGGATGAGATGTAATCATTTGGATTTACAATTAATTCTCTGTTATAATAAAGTGGATTTTTTAGCATTTTGTAACAATTTAAAATGGAAGTAGCCATAAAAAAAAGTATATTTGAAGTGAAGTATTGTAAATTTAATTGTGAATTATCAATTAAAAAAATAAAAGTAGAATTTTGCCAGAAGTGTTTATGATTTTTTCCAATCCAACTGATAACTCAATGTTTCTCTATTTTTCTGCATTAACATTTATTTTTTAAGGTAAAATTTTTTAAAGGTAATATTTTTTTGGAATCAAATTACAACATTTAATGTAAACATTTTCAATAAGATTATAAATATTTAATCAAATATAAACTGAATAAGTAAACACTTTTTAAGGAAAAATGATTAAACATTAATAAATTTAAGGGAATAAATAAATCATTTCAAAATGTTCAACTTATAAAAAGCAGCTCATTTTTCTGATCACCTTGGGAACTCGAATCTTCAACATTCTTTCGATCAAACAAATCCATTTAATAATTACAGTGTTGTTATTTAGTTGCAACTTTTTTCCAAAAATTAATTTCATTTAAAAGTTCTAAGATATTTTTTAAAATCATGTGTCTTTAAAATGTGATATTTTTCAATTGATGTGTTTATTTTCATATTTTTTTTTTTAAATGCATGTTTGAAGCTTACAAATCCTTTTTCACTAAGTTTTAATTTTGAATAATAATATTGCTTCAATACCTTAACACTTTCTGGTGCACTACCCTTTAAAGTTAAGATATTAAGGAAAAATTTTATAGGCTGTCTATTTAGGCCTTAAATAGTGTGCAGTAAAAATTTGGTAAAGATTGCACTGACCATTTCGATTTTGTGGGTGTTCCGTCATATGGAACACTGTGCTGCAAAGGGCTATGAAAAGTGAGCATTGCAGTGAAACACGCTAACGCGCAAATCTTTAGTATCTTAATGAAAAAACAATGTATTATACCTGTGTAGCAGGTTTAGCGTACATCAAGATGCACCATAAGGAGGACTGCTACTCTGCCACCCCACAAAAAGAAAAAAAAGGGGGGGTGAAAATTGATTTTTATGCTTTATATGTAAACATATGTAAAGATTGGTTTGCAAAAGGAAAAGGCTCTAGACAAATTGAAAGGGGTTTATTTTGGCACAAGTCCCAAATATCTTTACTTTGACAACTTATCGGTGTTAAATCAGGCAGCGACTTCTGTGTTAAATCAGGCAGCGACTTCTGCACAGTCTGTTTAGTTACCCAAGTAAGGTCTTAGGGCTGCATAGAGGGGCCTGGTTGGAATAAATCATTGTCATCATCTTCACTTGCATGCGATGCATTGTCGTTATCAGATTGAGACTGTTCAAGTGGTATAGAAACATATTCCTCTGTATCACTATCTGCATTCTCAGATTCACTACCAGAGGGCAATTCTTGAAGCATTTTTATTGCTTCAGAATTACTAAGACCTCTCCATGCCATTTATTAGCATTTAACAAATTTAAAAAATAAACTACAAAATAAATTTTATTTGCATAAAATAGTATAAACTAAAATATATAAATTCAAAAAAATATTTATACAGTAATATAAAATAAGTAGTAGCAAAAAAGAAAATTGAGAACATGAAAATCATGCACCTTCTATCTAGAGATGACACGAAATAACTGATATAATCTAGACCCCACTGAAGCTTTCCAGTTCAAGAGGCCGAGGAGAGTGTAGAAATATTTCCCACACAAGAAATCCTCCCCTGTAAATTCTAAAGCAAAAGTTCATTTCTCCCCGAAAAAGTGAAAAACAGTAAACATAAACACAGATGTTTCCCTCATCATTGCATTCAAGGCTAATCGCGCACTGACAGCTTAAATGAACACGACCGTTGCAGCACAGTGTTCCAGGGGATGGAACACCTTGTTTTATTCAATGATGCCAGGGATGGCCAAGACGTCGACCGCGAAGACATTTTAGGTAGTCCATGCGACCATCTCGAAAATGACCTCGGATATTAAGAATTTAATTTATGACTTATGACATAGAATAAATGAATTATTTAAAATAAAAATTTACTACAGTCTATGCTTTAAAACCCAAAACAAACTGTGCAAAGATTTACGATTTATAGATTTATGATGAAAGGTTTAGGCTGTAAAACCTAAAACGGACATGATGAGCACAATTCAAACATTTAAAGAAACTATAGAATGCATCTCAATTAAGAAAACATGAATTGAGAAACTTCAAAAACATGAATGAAGAGTGCATCCATAATCCAAACCGAGACTTCGAAGATTTCGCTGAACACTTACTTGTTTTGTTTAAAGAATTTTAAAGAAGATTCGCTGACTTCATTAAGTTGAAATAAATAAATTTTATGATATTTCCATTTAATGAAAATATCAACATTGATGGACAACGTATCTGAAAAAATGGGACATTTAATAGATATTACATCAGTCACGGTCAAGGAAGATATTATTAAATTAAGATGCGATATACTTCTTAAATCCAGAGCATATTTAGCGATACTAATTTTTGGAAATTAATTTCCGAAAAAACGTTTCTAGATATTTACAAATTGATTTTGTATTTCAAACCATACTTTGGACTCAGGTATCTTTGAGAATCTGCTTTTTCAACCATGAACAAAAACAAAACTTGGTCGCATTTAACAGATGATTATTTAATTTCGTGTTTATGCATTGCAATAAGCTCATACCAGCCACAATATGATAAACTTGTCGCAGATATACAGTCCAAATTTCAACTAAACGAAGTGAATAGGATGGTCACTTCTTGATAAATGAATACTTTAAATTGTTTTCGTCAGTAAATTTTTATTTTGTAAATATTAATATTCAGTTTTTTTTCTATAAAAATTACATAATTTGCAATATTTTCTTGTTACTGAAAACAAATTTGTACGTTAATTTAGCTCTGCCATCGGTAGACCGCCTTTGATTTTTTAAATGTGGAGTAGACCCTGGATTCCAAAGGTTTGGCCACCCCTGCTATATGCGTAAAAAATTTTAAAGCACTATGGAATAAATAGTTCAATGGACCCCCCCAGGCACAAAATAACATAGAAATTTTTATCCAAACATTTATTTTTATATCACAAAAAAAGTAGGGGAAAATTTCTTAAAAATAGAGGGATTTAAATAACATAAAATAATTGAAAATTATTTGTCGCCTTCTGATGTGATTTAAAATCGGAAAGGGTTAATCTGTAATTTTTTTTATTTGTATTCATTACAAATTTTTTTCTCAATATTGTTTCAAAAGCAATTTTTTCAAATAAAAACAGTATTTGACAATATTTTGCAATCCAATTTGGAGGAAACATGAAATAAATAAATTGATTATAATTTGCATTTTTAACTTTTATACTTAATTTTCTTTAGAATCTAAAATTGTAAGAAAATGTTAAATGTGCTGTTATGTATGTCAAGTCTTTTGTAGTTTATTATTAGTTAATTTTAATGATAGGTATGATAAATAGACCAAGGTAACTTCCATTAATTTTTATAGTTAATTACACTATTGTATGCATATCAGTCTTAAATTACTTTGTTTTTGTCAATAAACATCTGATTATTGATGTGCATGTATTCTCATAAATGTATATATACATAAATACGCAAATGAATTAAATAACTGAAATCATTTTCTGTGTTTAGATTTATAATTTTTTAAAATTTGGTTTATTCTTTCACATTAATGATTTCTTATCTAATATTTATTGAATTCAAGCATTTTTCCTTATAAATTATAGCAGTAATTTTATATTTTCTTTTATCTTTTTATTGGAAAAAATTTAATTACATTTTTTAAATATTTAACTTAAATATATGTATTTCTTCTCTGTATCGTAAAATCTAAGGAATTTTATTAAACTTCAAAAATATATTTTTGAAATCGATGTTCCCTGATTTGAAAATTCAACATTTGTATTAAATAAAATTTTGAATCTTAGTTTATCTGAAACTTCTCTGCATTTGTAATTTCTAAACTGTTTTATTTGCAAATTAATTTAATTGCATGTGTTACAAACAATGCCCATTGTTTGACTTATTTGAATTGTTTTAGGATCCACAAGATGGAACCTCTCCTGAGTCAGCAGTTGAAAGTCCACAGGTCTCGAGGAGTTCACATACAACTCTTCACAATCATATCACCACTGATCACTTAATTGAGCAACAGGATCAAATGGGATACAGCTACACTGTAGATGGTCAGACATTACTGGCCCAAAGTGGGATGTGTGCTACTACTACTGGCTTAGGGGGTATGCCACTAGTAGTAGCATCTTCTGTAACTCCACAAACATACCAGCATCCTTCTCAAAGTGGTGCAACAATTCATCACATACCATCATCTGTTGCTCATACTCCTTTACATCCTCATTCCCCAGCCTCAGCTAGATCTGTAACACCATTGCATAATGTCAAGTCTCCTGGTCCATCTTCTGTTCATAGTATGCCTCCACCTTCCCCTTTGCAACAAACAAGATCCCCTTTACCGTCTCACACACCGTCACCAGCTCCAGCATGGTCTCCAGCACCCCCTGTCCTATCTCCTGCCACCTCTCGAACTCAATCTTCAATGCCTTCTGTTGCTTTCCAGCAGTCTCACAATCAAATTATCCAGACATCTGGCAATGTTACACAATTTGTGACTGCTTTGGCAAACCAGCAATCTGTTCCTCAAAAATTAACAATTCAACAACAGCAGCAGTTATTTCTCCAGCAGCAAATAACACCTGTGTCGCAACATCAAGCCAGTCCAAGATTATCTAATGTCTCCCCTGCTGTAGTTTCAACAGCAGTATCTGTGAATCCTCCAGTTGTACAATTAATTCCAGCCCAATCAAATGTAACATTGCCATCAAGGACATCTCATTGTACAGTTCGCCCTATTCAGCCAAAAGCACCACCTCAAATATTACCAAAACCTGCCACATGTACTGCTCCTAATCAGTTTGTAACTCCAGCTCCAGCTCCAAAACCAACTCATACACCTGTTACTACTAATCAAAGAACTGTAGGTGTTGGACTCCAGCCCAGTGCACCAGGGCAATTAGTAATCAATCAAGGTCAGCCAGGTATGTTTTCTGGTCCTTCTGGTACAATATTACTGAACCAAATTATTCCAGGTATGGGACAAAGTCCTATTGTGATTCAAGGTAACTTGGGCCATTTAGCTAATTTACCTGGCAGTATTCAACTGACACTTCGTCCCCCCAATAGTGCATCTCCAGCCCAAACATTAAATTCATCAAATACCCAAAATAATGCAACTTTAATTGCTGCTTTACAAGGTCCAAGCCAGCATACCCAGACGCTTTTTGCCCAAGCTAAATCTCCAATTCATGGTCAGCAAACAATAGTAATTCCTAATAATATAGCACATGCTGGCATAGCTTCACAAAATATAAATTTAACTTCAGCTGCTTTACCAAATAGTGGCATCATATCTTCTTCTTCTCAAGGACAACAGTTCTTGACTAGATCAAATATTATTCTGTCTCCAAGAGTAGTTGGTGCAAATCATGGTCTTCAGCTGCAGCAGATACAGACTCCAACTGGTCCTATTTTCTTTGCACCCAGTCAGACAATAGCTGTTCCTCACTTGCAGGCTGCTGCTCAGTTAGCACCTGTCACCCTCCCTATGCATGGAGTTATGACAGCTGGTCAAGGTGGCGTCATCTCTGGGCTTTCCCTTCAGTCTCATGCACCACAAACTGCCTTACAACAGCAACCACAACAGTCTTTGTTTGGTACAGTTCCTTTTACTAGCCATCTAGAACACTCTTCGCCTCAAGTGATACAAGTGCCACAGCCTTTGGCTCCTCCCCAGATCCCCACAAATCATATACAGAATCAACCTATTGAACAATCTCCTAAATCAGCATCCCCAACAAAGAATTCTAAAGGTCCAACTGTAAATTTAGAAGAACTATTAAAAGAGCATGGCATTGTGCCTACAGAAAATTCTCCAATTCCGTCTCCTGAATGCAATTCACCTATAATAGAGGAACCTATCCCTCCTCAGCAGACTTTGGTACCATCTCCTCAATTAGTTACAGCTTTGCAGTCTCAGCAGATTCTTTTAGAACAGGTAAGAAAACTTACTCATTTACTGAAAGTAGTGTAAGCATATTAAATTATTATTTATTTTTTTTAAGCTCTAAAAATCATGTTTCAGTAATTCATATAAATAAACTGGGAATTTTATTTAATTCACACATATCATGATTATTATGGCTTTAGAAACTTATGATTTATTCTGAAGTTTCTATCACAAGATTCTTTCTATGGTGTTCATGCTATTAAACATTTTTTAAATAAATGACTAACTTTACAAATGTCAAGATTTTTCTGAGAGCTGAATGGTTTGAGTTTTAGCTTTTGCTTTAAAAGTTTGTGGGTTTGTTTACTATTTTGAGTTCATGGTTGTTTGTAGTAGGGCAGTTCTTTAAATTGTAGGTCCCAGCCTAATTTGCCCTCCTGTGACTAAATAACTATAAAATGTTAATTGTACTAAATTTAAGCTTTAACAATTGATATTTCTGATTTCCTTATATATATTAAACTGCAGTATATCCTAAATAATTATCAGTATCCTCACATATTCTTCTAACCAACCAACCAACCACACATTCTTCTAAATCTACCAAGTTTCTGAATTTGAAAAAAAAGAAAAGAAAAAAAAAATTAACAATGAACTACTAATTGTATATATATTGTATATATCCTTCCAGTATAATTTTCTCAAAGCACATGCTTGCCAATAATTTTTCACTATTTTATACCAGGGAGGAAAAAAAAAAACTGTTATAGAATTTAATCAAATCATTTTTATTTTTGTTCTTATAAATAAATAATTGTATTACTGACATTGATAAGAATATAGTTTTGTCTACTACAAAAATTTCAGTATATGTTTAAAAAGACTATTGATATTCAGTTATGAATTTTATGCAATTATAAATCATCATTTTTCAGTGGCGGCACTTGCACATTTCTCATAGGAATACAAATAGGTGTGTAGCCAAGTAAACATAATGTAATGAAAAATGTGATTTTTACTGGCCACTAAAATTTTTATTAATTATGAATTTTAATCAAAGCATAGTTTAAGGCATAATTTTTTCTTGAAGGCTGTAATTTTCACATGCTACATCATAATTTAACTTGTGATAATTTAATACTTTTTTTATTGGGTAGAATTTCTTACAGATGTTCTAAATATTTTTATTCATAATTGATTAAATAATCTTGAAATATAATTGTTAAAAGCTTCCATTGAATTTTATTTTAAAAATAAATGTTGGCATTGTGTTTCAAATCGTTTCAATTTGATGCTAATACTTGAAGCAATAACCGATTCATTACAGATGCTACTCATGTACAGTAACTGCTCATTTTTACAAGCTTTTAGGAATTGGTAAAACAGTTCTTAAAATAGAAAGTCAATAAAGTAGCAAAATAATGTATAAGATTATTTCTCTTATAAGATCTGTGTGTGTCTAAATGGTGTTTTTTTTTATTTAAACTATCTTTTTTTACTAATAAAACATTTGAAAGTTATTTAAAATGCACTATAAGAAACACGTGTAAAATAAAATTCATTTTTAAAAATGCTTTCGTTTTTATTGATTCCACTTTCACCACAAAGTTTTCTAAAACTCAATCCATGTCTGGTTTAAAATTTTTCTATCCATCTATCTGATCTTTTGAAATCTTATATTCAGTTTCATTGCAAAGCAATTGGATTTTTCTGTAACCTTTTGAGTCTGACATCATCGTTTCAAGAAACAGCTCCTAGGACGGCAGAAGAAAAGGACATTTCCTACCCCCCTTACAAAAGGAGAGGGTCATTTTCACTCCACTTTTCTGTTGGAGATTTCACCATAATGAATCTTTATTTTTTGCGGGTGATATTCCATGCTAGGTCAGCCGTAATTTTGATGAAGATGTTAATGGGTTTACCATAAATACTATACATAAGGATAAACAGTTGACTTTTTTCCATTTGTTGTTTACATATTAGATTAAGTAGTGTTACAAAAATTTTAATTTATATAATTGTGGCTGATTTTGTAAATTATGATATGGCATAAATTTATTTATTACAAAGAATTTTTTGAAATAATTAAACTATCTCTCTGTCATTTTATTGGTTGCTGTTTTATTGAATTTTTATTATTTTGCTGTTTTCAATTGATAAGGATGATTGTTGCTTCAACTGTGACAAATTCCCATGCAAGCAGCTCAACCTCCCTCTCAAAAAAATAAAAACTTCATAAATTGAGTTGTTCAAATGAAATAAAACCAACTACAGAACATCAGAGCTCAAACTTTTAAAGAATTTTTCCTTCTTTCTATGTTCTAATGTACACGGAGGACATGAGTTAAATTCAATTCAACATCCCCATGTATTTTTAACTAATGCTCCTGCAATCTCTGGACTGCTATTATGGGTCATTTGTTCAAGAGTGAACCAAGTTTTTAAGTGTTATATAAAACAGAAATCAAAATAAAAATTAAAAATATCAGCTTATAAAAATAAAAGAAATTTAAAATATTGGTAAGGAAACTTTGTCAGAAGCAAAAGATCACAGGAAAAAGATTTTTCAAAATTTTACTTAGTTAATATGAGTGTTTATAAATTAGCAGTTTAGGAAAACAAGCATCAACTGTATTTAAATTTGCAATATAAAAATATTTAAAAAGTAGAAATATACATACAGAAACTTTAGACGTATATATTGAATGTCTTATATCTGCGTGCACATTTCCCATCTTTTTTTTGTGTTACAAAAAATAATGAAAGCAGAATATTTCAAATTTTGCCAGAGTATATCTTGTTTTAATTTGTGATTTAAATTGTGCTCTCTAATTTAGTATGAAAACTACCTTTTGGAGGGGAAAAATGTATTAAAACATCATGTATTGCAGATGTGAATAGTAGGAAAGCAAACGTAAAATAACTATAATCAGTATTGTGAAGTGGTTTTTTAAACACCATTTTAAAATAAGATGCATTATGAATTCTATTGCTCAATGTGCCTTAATAACAGAATGAATTTGCATATGTTTTTCTGTTTATTTTAATTGAAAACAGCAATTTCTAATGCTAATTCTTATTTTATGTTATGTGTGAATTATTTTTTTTCTACTTTTAAATGGATTAATGTGTAAATCATTTTCTTCTATTTTATTACTGTTAAAAATCATTTAGCAGCTATAAGATGTGAATTTAATAATATAATTTAAATTATTCAAAATTTAAGTGAAAAAATATTATGATAAATTACAATCTTTTTTCATAAACCATGAAGGAAATAGCAAAATTGACCTACAATATTTTGCATATTATTCACAAAAAAAAGTAGCAATATATGGAGCGATTTTTCCGGCAAATAGATAAAAATATGTACTGATGATAATGTTCCATCACATAAAATAAAAAATACAAATGTGGTTAAAAATATAACTGTGCAGAAGAATCATTTATAGTTAAAAAAAAATCTAATTGAATTCTATTTGGATCAATTTCATCCCAAAAATATGTTAAACTGAGATGGAAGCACCAGATCTCAGTCAATGAGAACAATAATCTCAAAAAGATATTAGTAACACTTATCGATTTTTAGTTTCAATAACTTTTAAATTGGGATTATATATATTTTAAAAATAAAATGTTTTTTCTTTAATAATTAAATGAAAGAAATGGATTATTTTGGATCTACCTATTGGACACATTTTTTTTTGTACTGTGCATGCTTTGCTTTAATTTTACATTAACACGTTAGATGCCATTTTTTCTTATTTGCTTCTTTATAGCTTTTAGTTTAAAATCTGCCGTGTAACTTTTATGTTTTTGCTTCCTCATAGC
This sequence comes from Latrodectus geometricus, assembly GCA_026290005.1. Taxonomy (NCBI): domain Eukaryota; kingdom Metazoa; phylum Arthropoda; class Arachnida; order Araneae; family Theridiidae; genus Latrodectus; species Latrodectus geometricus. The sequence continues at coordinate 31,437 of JAPDSC010158247.1, forward strand.
AATGTAAGAACTTGAATATTTTCAGAATGAAACTCCTCAGCTGAAGGAAAATAGCATTGCAACATAACCAATAGCAACTATAATATCTTTCCAACAAACTGAATTTGTTTTTTAATGTAATTTCACAAAACTGATTATAGCTGAAATAAATTAGTCGAGATGTGGCACCATCATTATATGATTAACATAAACAGCATTTCTGTTAAAACTTCATTGTAAGCTATTCTGCTGAAGAATGTTTTTATCAGGTTATCAATGTGTTGCTTGTATATACATATAACCCATTTATTATATACAGGAAAATACAGTAATTTGAGTCTTGAATACTGTAACAAAAAATGTGTTAAAATTTTTCAAGTTATCAGATTAATTTAAATATTAAATTACTTTTGTTTGTTGGTAATGTAATGCACACAGTAAGTTTTTTATTTTTAGAGAATTGAAAAGTACTTTTGTATTTGATAAATTAAAAGAAATTTTCTGCTTATATGCACGTGAAAATATGTATTTTCATTACAAAAATTCATAAAGAATCGCTTGTAAAGTAATTTAAAGCCCTCAATTTATTCTGCTTGATGTTTGATTGTTTTATTGCTAATCTTGAATCATTACTTCATAAATTTAAATCTCAATCAAGTGGACATTACGAATAAACTTTTAAAATTTAAAAATGTTTTTAGGGATTATGTGTAACATGTTTGTTTTCCAAAACTTCACATAAAAATGTTTCTTATTTGCATTTTAGCCTCAAAATCATCCCACCTTGGGCCATCTGAAATTGGCTGTTGCTCAAGATGGAAGTGTGATCATTCAACCCCACAATGCTGCCAGTGGATCATCGAGAGTCCAGCATTATGTGTCCTCTTCTGGTCAAGTGTATAGTAGAAATACTAGCACGGTCGGGTCAGTGATTCTTCCTACTGTCACGACATCTTCAGCTTCAGTTCCTGTTATTACCACGGAATCTGCCTCACCGCGGAATCATTCTGCCTTGATCGCAAGGCTCAATGCTGCTCCTGCAATTGCTGTTCCTGATGTCTCCTCCCTGGCTTTGACAGCTAACATGGGAGCTTCTACTACTACATCGATAACTACCACCACCATCACAACCTCCACATCAAATCTTGTGCCATTAACTGTACAAAGTTTAAATGTTAATAATGCTCCCATTGTTGTACAAAGGACGTCATTTCCAACGAACTTCGATAGGGTGCTTCTTGCTGAAGATGTTATTGTGTCCCATGCTCCCACTGTGGTAACGTCAACTGCACAAAATGTACAGAGTAGGACTAACCGTACAAACTCTTCGCTACAGGCAGTAGTTGTTCCTAATGAACACCAGCCACAGGTGCAAACTATTCCTAAAACATTGCAAGCACAGCATGTGGCACAGCATACAAACAACATTGCAAATGTGCAACCTGAAGTGCAAAAGTGTGTACATAGAGATTCCCATGTAGTTAAGTCTATTGACAGTGGTGCTGCAGTGCCGAGCCATAATCATTCAACATTCTCATCTAGTGTGCCAAATCATGTAAGTTATTTATATTGAATACAATCATGATAAAATTTTCTTCTGTTATGATGAATAGTTGAATTGTCTTTATGAATAATATATGTTTTTGTCTTTAAAATTGTTTCATGTGAATATTGATTGCATTATAATTGATTCCTGTTATATTTCTATTTACTAAGTTTTAAACCCATTGCATGTTAGTGTTTTAATATCTAGAATACTTCATAAATCCTAATTTTCTCTAGAAAATAATTTTTTTGGTAATATTCATATTGATGAAAATAAATCATTAATATTCTTTTGCTTATATTGCATTCATGTATAATTCATCTTAAATATTTTATTAACAAACAGAATTACTAAATTTTTTCAAATACTATATTTTATTTGTGTAACAAAAAATAACTTGTATGTGTATAGCAAATTGATGTATTTTTTAAAAAAATATATTATAGTAAAAAGTTAAATTTACAAATAAAAGTTATCCTATTAAGGTTTGAAATGAATTGCACAAACCAAATATCAATTTGAAGGCTGATGTATCTTGTGAAAGGAACAAAAATGTTTTGCAAAAACTTCTGTCAACTCTAGAATAATGAAAAGATTGTCTTCGAAATTAAAGAAAGATGTTGAATTCCATTTATACTTTGAATATAAATGGCTGCTGTGTGAATATATCTGTAGTGAATATGCACTGGTAGTTAGCACCTTAAGTATATGAAGTGACTAAATGAAGAGTAAAGAACTAAGAAATATTTTGGATTACAATTTTAATACCCTGATTGTAAGTCTAGAAAGATGAATAAGGAATCCTAAATTTATTATTTAGTAAAGATAGAAATCTTATCAGATCAATGTGAACAGGGAAAAGTGTTAGAAAATCTGGAAAACATCATGTCTGTTGTGTGGTGGAATGAGACAAGAATTGCAATGAATTTGTTAAAAGTTGGTTAGTTAGTTAATTATATATATATATATATATATATATATATATATATATAATTAACTCTTTGTAATTTGGTCTATAATTACTTCTACTAGGGAAGTTTCGTATGTTCTTTATGGCTTGAATGAAATAAAATAGTAAAAGTTGTAAATTATTTGCCAAACTGGGAAGTTAAATCAGAGCAAAATAATATTGGAAAATCATAGCAGTGATTAGAAACTATGAGGATTCATAGCATATGTAGAATTTGAATGCATATCCCAGAAAATGAAAATTTTGTCTTTTTGAAAATAAAGATGACGCATTTTAAACTCTCTCTCTCTGTGTTTTTAAATTTATATTCATAGAAATTAAAGTACAATATCTTCTGCAATTCTGCTTTTAACTAAGTTCTAAAATTGATAGTTCTAAGATTTATCTTACTTCAGGTTTACAAGATAATCCAAAATTTATAAGCACAAAGAATTTTCTCTCTTGTTCTGATAGTTATCACAAAGCAATTAATTATGCATAAAAGATTTTTGTTTTTTATTGTTTTACAGATAATAGGAAATAAAGTATACTATTAATTATACTAAATAATTCATTATTACTTTTTAAAGATAGTAATGATGATTTCCAATTTTGTACGATAAAAATTACTGATGCTGTATTAGATATGAAATATTAGATTTATTATATATTTATAAGGTATTTCCTACAATTTTTCTTTGATAAAAATTCATGTTTTATTAGCAATGTAGATTTTTATTTTTAAAAGTATTTTTTTATTTATTTGGTATATGTTTCAGAAAAAATTAACTTTATCAAATCATAAGTAATCTTATTGACAAATAAAGAAAAGCTATTTTTGCAATTTCACTTTTAGACAAATATTTTGCTTCTCAGAAAATATTCACTGCTTTAGACTTATTGTGTAAATATCCTGGTTACTGGAGCTTATTTCTGCCAACTTATAGATTATCAGAATAGCTTGATCATGACATTAAAAATATATAATGAAAACTTAAACTAATATGTATTTGATATGATACAAATAAGAAATTGAGCTGGGACTTAGAAGGTTAACACTTTTTTAAATATTTTTTTCACTAGTTTGTGTGTTATGATTCTCACATCAAACATGACTGTTTGTTCTTATTTAAAAACCACTTTAAATCTGGTTGAATTAGTCATTGTTTAGAAAGAGATCCTGGAGCAGAAAACTAAGAAACAAAACTTCATAAAGAGTGTTTAAATTTGCAATGTATGTCGCAGAATAAAGAAAAATCATAATAAAAAAAGTTTTGCAAGTAGTTTCTTGACTCAGTAAGTTTTATAAACTTGGAAAAAAATCATTGCTGTTTTCATCATTATGTAGATTAAGTTTATTAAATACCCAAAAGACCAGATGAGTTTCTATACCAGAAGCACTGATATGCTTTTTTATTGACCATAATGACTTTCATTAAGTCTGAAGGTATTAAAATCTTGATGAAAAATTTTAGGACTGATTTTTTGTATTTGGGTTTGTTTATATTTTTAAATTCTACTTTTGTTTAAATTTTGCCGACAGTGTAGGAAACTTTAATTTCTGCTTGAAACTTATTATTGAATAAGATATTTCTTAATATATATTTTTATATACTCATGATTTTTAGATATTTTTTATATCTTGGTAAAGAAATAAATCCATTTCATTAAGCAATTAATGATTCAGGATTTTAAATATATTGTAATATTGTATTTATGGTAATATGTTTAAAATCCTGAGTTTTTAATTATTTTATTTATTAATAACTGTATTTATTTTTAGATTTACTTATAAAAATTGAAAATTAAACTACTTATATATATATGTATATATTGATATTTTCAATAAAACCAATTCAATTTTAAAGTTAATAAATTAATATGCTGGAAATCTAACATTGCTTTAAAGATTTACAAGAATGTAGTATTTAATAAATTTAAACCATATAGAATATTTGTAATAATTTTAAATGTACCAGAAATTAACATAAATGATTAATGAATCAACTTAAATATGATTTTCTGGTTAATTTTATTTTATGTAGGAAATAGAGAATCACTTTTAAGAATGAAATAATGCATAGTTTTTTTAATTGAAGAAGGGCCCTCAAGCATTGAAGTTCTTACAAGAATTCCAAAAACACTTTCACTTAAATTATACTTTAACTTTGAATCGACATAGTTTATAAACTATTTTTAATTTAACTTATAACTTTCCTAATTACTTTTGGCAACCATATTTTTCTTTAATTTATATTTTTAATGTATTGCTCTGATTCCATTTTTACTTCAATTTTGATATATTTCCTTTGATACAAACACTTTTCGGGGGAATAACACGAAGATTTTAGACATTTGTCTTTCATGCTTGTCTGAACGAGTGTTCCATTTGCATAGTTGACCATCACTCTCCTGATGAAAATGTGATCCCTATGCCTTTTTCTTATTTATATTTATAGTTTTTATCTTGATCTTTATGTTGAATTATATAATTTCTCGTTATTCTCGTCTTTACTTTTTACTGCTCTTCAAGTGACATTTTATAACTAATTATTATTTAATTATTTCAAATTAAATCAGGATTTTTTTTCTTGCAATTAGTAAAAAAATGTTTTATATGGCTATAAATTGATTTAGGTACTATTTGATTTTCTTGCTCCCTACCATCAAAAATATGCCAATGTTATCGCCAAGTTAAAATTGCTTGAATTTGGGTTGTATTTTTTACATCTATGCAATTACTTTGCTTATGACATTTGAAAAGCTTGACTTTCTTTAGAATTCTACAAGATATAACTGTAGATGCTGACAAGCCATACCTCAAATTTTTTATTTCATGTCCATGTTCGATAGTAAAGTAACATACTTTTCTTTGGAAAAATAAAGTACTCTATTTTTCATTTCTCTATAAATTAAAATGTCAACATTTTTTTTTACAACTCTTAAATGGGAAAAGCTTTATATGGTGTTTTTCAAATAGATGGTGAAATTGCCCTTTGTTTGGCCACTTTTGAATGTTTTTGTTCCTCACACCCTTAATTTGGAATTTTATTGTGAAGACCATAAAAAATGAAGTAGTATCATGATTTTCTATCATAAATAACTATGGGAAAAATAGACTTCATTTTAAACAAGTTTTGATCCTGGTAATAGGATTTATTAAATGTAAATATGCTTTAAAAGGATATATCAAAATAATAATATACAATTATTTTGTTTTCTGTTTTAATATTTAAAATTTGTGTGGTTTTAGTTGCATCCTAATTTTAATGACTCTTAATATTTTTATGTGTTAATAAGTGTTATTCATCATAGTATTACTTGTTTTATATTGTTATAAAGATAGCAACAGAAAATTGTGGTGCTTTGGATAATTGTTGCTAAAGTTCTTCATGATGTAAAGCTATTAAAATAGTTTTTTTAGGTATCACAAACTATTAAGTATCAACCATCTAGTTTTAAATATTAAAATTTTTCATCAGTCATTGAATTTACTTTTTTATTTAGGAAAGATTTTATTTCATTTGAAGTTTTCAGTTTAACTAAGAAAAGTTAAAAGATGTAAATTGTATTTTATTACAAAATTTTTGTATTTGTTGGCATTTTTAAATATACATATATATAATGTGTACACACATTCAAGGCATTCTAACACGCACACAGGCACACACACACACACACACATATATTATACTTTTGTATATATAATCATAATTTTTATGAGTTGAAAATTGAGAAACTAGAATTCCTAGTTATCATATCCTTAAATAAAATACTGATTGAATAAAGTTGGTTAATATATATATATATATATATATATATATATATATATATATATATATATTTTTCCATTTCACTAAGTTACTTGTTTCTCTAAACTTCACTTTTCCTAGTTTTTCATTTGTAATTTATTCACATTTTCTAGCTTTCATTCATAATTTATTTAACTTATTTACTAAATAATTAGTATTATAAAGAGTTAATTTTACATATTTATGTATTTCAGATCCATGCAAAATTGCAGAAGGAAATTAAAGAATTAATAGATATGAGATGTCGTCCGCAAGAATTGCAGAAAATACTGGAGCAACTTGTTGCAGTTCAACAGAAATTGACAGCACCAAAGACTGGTAAAGGGTGCCGAGCAAATCAAGTATGCTAATGATTTTTTTATTTAATATGTATATTTTATGTATTATTTCCATTCAGTTTTTTAAACCACTAAAAGATTGATTAAAAAAGCACTAAATGGATAGAATTGACGCTAACTTATATAATAAATCTGACATTATCTACAGGAATTTGAGTAGGTTTCCATAATTTTGAAGCAGGGACCAAGCACAAAATCATGCGACTTGGCTTGCTCCCTCCCAGAAGTATTATTTCAGTTGGAGATTACTTCAACCACAGATTTTTTCTTTTCTTATGTTCAACAGTTTGTGGCTTCAAATGATGTGATGTTTGCAGTGGTTTAGAATTCACTTTAAACCATGAGTCCTAGTCTAATTAGCGCTCCTGCAAAAATCAACCATTGAACAAACAAAGAAAGCACAGCTTTATTTTACATCCCCAGTCATTAGTATAAATGGTAAACATTGATTTGATAGTTTTCAAATTCAAAATTTAAGCCATTAGCTTGTTATTTTAGCATACTAGGCTAACATCTAGTTACATATATAAGTGTATATAATATATTTAAATATATATATATACATATGTTGGGAATGATGTGTAAATTAGTTGGTATATTTTGCTATTATAATGTTATTAATATAAATATATTATGTGACTTTTTATGGCTCTTATTTCTAAGAAACCATGGAATTGTAAAAGTGGCTGAGATAATACTACTCAATCACCGTTGCAGTGACTGAGAATAGAAATATAATTGCCTATAATGACTGAGGTTCTATAAAAATCCATATTCTAAATTATTTTTGAGAGAAAAATAAGTTTTATGTTTCTACTCTTTTGCTTTTTACTGTAATTATCACTCTACCATTTGTTTTTGAAAATTTTTCGATTTCATTACTATTATTCTTTATTTATTATTGCTATATACTTAGACAAATATTTTGAACAATGTTCAGATCGTAGGAAGTTTTCATAAATCATTGATAGAAATATTTCTCAATAAAATGCATTACATTTCCAAGTGGTAATTTTTATTTTAATTATGACTGTAATTAAAATGTTATCTGTCAAGCAAAGTGTTAGCAGTATTAGCATTTTTTTTAATCATTACATTTTAAAAAGTGAAATCTGCTTCAACTTAATTTATATAACTTACATCTAACCTTTTTTTTTTTTTTTTTTTTTTTTTTATAAAAAAACTAGAGAGTTTAAAAAAATTATCATTATAAAATCTTACAAGAATTATTTTAAATTAAGCAATGTTTCTCTTGTTCATTTCTTGTTATTTGAAGAAAATATAACCTTTTTTTAAATTTTTTAAGAATTACTGTTATACAATGTTAAAAGTAAACTCTTTAAATATCTGAGATTTTATTACAAAAATTATTGATGTATTTAATTGTACTTAATTTTCTGATTTATCAATCTATGAATCTGGCTTCAAACTCAATTTTATATTTTCTGACAGGGTTTTCAACAAAATCAAAAAATCAAATTATTTTATGTGTGGAAGAAGTTTTTATTTATTTTACAAAGTATTATTTAACTGACTCTCAACTAACAATAATTTAAGAAGAAAAATTATTCCATAAATGCAATTATTTGGATTGTTTCTATTTTAAATTTGTCAAACGTAATAGATTTTAATTTGAAATGTGATAATTCCATTCTACATTAGCCTATAAATATTACAGTATTTATGTAGATAGTATGCATTACACATATTCATGTCTTTATGTGCAGGTGAAATTGGAATCTGAATGTGAGAAGTTAATTCAAAAATCCCAACAACTACAAGCAGCAGCGCGTGAAGCAGAAGAACATCAATCACAGTTAAAATCTCAAACTGCACAACAATCTGCTCATATTGAAAAACAACAAAATTCAGCTGCCAAACCTTCAAATGCAAATAATTTACATTTGGTTAATCTTCTGAAGCAAGGTTCTTCTCACAATGTAAGTTATGCTTCAACTGAGCTATCTCAAGAATGAAATTTTTTGTTTCTATGCTGTCAAAAATTTGTTTATTTTTTATACTATTATTTTAAGAATGTATATTTATTACTTATTACTAAGAATGCACTTATTACTTGGTTTCCTTAATATCTAAATTTATCTATGAGCAACCATAGATTAACTATTTTTCTAATTTTTATTAAATTTTTTATATTATGTAAATTTAATTTTGACCTGTTTCAAATTTCTTAGTTTTACTTCCTTTTAATAACTCATAATAAGCTTACTTCATGATGAATTTTATCCTATAAAGCATTTTCTATTATCTATGTATATAAAAATGAATGTGTGTCTGTCTGTACTCGATAGATTCAAAAACCATATGTGATAATTTGGGAAATTATTATGTATATCCTTAGGAAGGTTTTGAAAATTTTTTTTTTAAATCAAAAGTTGAGGTTTTAGATGCTTCTGAACAAATATCCCAATAATTTCAAAATCACATTTAATTAGTAATGTTTGTTAAAAGTATAACCATGAATAAATTGAATAATTAAATTTTTACCCTTGAAATTTACTCATAGAATTTACTTTTATAAAATAAATGAAACTGTAAAAAATAATGTACCCATAATGACATTTGTAATAAGAATATAAATCACAAGATAAGTAAACTGTTGAATCATTCTATTTATATTTTTTCTAATATTGTTTGAATATTACAAATTATATTAAAATTTAAAATATTTTAAATATATAATTTTTTTTTTCCTTCAAGATTTCAACAAATTAATTATTAAAAACAGCATCAGGACATTAAATGTTTTGTCAGAAAATTCTAATAAATACAAAAATGCAATCAAAACACGTTTGCAGTTATCAATACAAGAATAACTTATTAATATGTTAATAAATAAAAATATTGATTTCCAGCTGAAGAAAATAATTGGAAATAAATTTTATTTAACCCCACAATTATATCAATCAAAGTGAAGTGCCATTAATTTATCTACAAACCAAGCAAAAAGGTGAAGGGAAAAACAAGCTTCAGAAACAAGTGAATAGAGAAAAACTAAGGAAGAAAACGATAGTTCACACTGCCCTTATTCAATTATTAAAAATGAGTGAACAGAGGCAAGCAAAGCAGCAGAAGAATCAAATTCGAAGGTAGTAGATCATTCGTATATCACAAACAGTACATACTGATTTTAATTTGTATGGTTCTTCTTCTTCTTGAGCTTGTCAGATATGTGGCACCTCTGCATTATTGCATTTTGTACCATGCTCTAAGCCCTATTTTTTTCTAGTTCCATTGTCTTGGGTCACCTACTTTGTTTATAAAGTCTGATAGGATTTAGGTGTAACTCTTTAGGATATGGATTACCTAGAGTAGTGAATCTTGTAAGGCAAGAGTATCACACTCATATATTTGTATGGTTTCAGTTACAATCCCCTTTACAATTACAGTTTTCATCCAAGTGTAATTATTGGAAAAATGGATAAAAAAGTGTATGTATTGTGGTGCTCAAAAATTAAAAAATGAAACACCAGGTATGTGCTGTGCAGGTGAAAAAGTAAAGTTACCAAACTTGCATTCATCACCAAAACCATTATTAACTTTACAATCAGGTGAAACAAGTCAATCGAAAACTTTTGTGAAAATTAAACGCAAGTACAGTTCATGATTCCAAATGACATCGTTCGAAGCAACATATCATTAGCGCAAATTATATGCAACATTTAAGGTACAAGGGCAAATTTCTCACAATGCTGGATCACTACTGCCCTTGCCAAATGCTGATCACAAAAATCTTCAAATATATTTTATGGGAAATACTGATAAACAAATCAACAAATGGTGTCAACTGAATATGAGTACTAGAGAGATTGTTGCTGAATTACAAAATTTTGCTAATATAGGTAGAGCATTACAAGGACAAAATTTATATTTCACAGATGCATTGGGTCTTCTGTACACTTAAATTATGCAGAATGATTCTACCTAAGATTATTATTAATCAATCTTCGTGGATCTTTCCAAGAATTAAAAACAGTCAATAACCATGTGTGTGCTACATTTCATGAGGCTTGTCAGAAATTAAATCTTAAGAAACAATACTCATTGGGATATTTCACTCGCTGATACTTCTAATACAACTCAACCACAGCAGATACATACGCTATTTTCCATCATACTAACTACAAGTTTTCCGGCTAATTCAAAGGAACTTAGGGGAAAATATAAAGACTAAATGAGTGACATTTTACATCGCATGCATAGAATAAATGCTAATCCCATCATTCAATTTACATCAAATATGTACAGTGAAGCATTTATTTTAATTGAGAATGTATGTTTGATAAAAGCCAACAGAATACTGAATGGGAAATGATTGCGCCAAATAGATCTAGTAATGACATTTTAGATTGTGATATAGAATGAGAAACACACTTTGATGTTAATGAATTAAAAACATTTATTCAAATTAATCTTCCAAAATTTGTATTAGAACAACGAACAGCATATGACACAATTATAAATGCAATATCTAACAAGAGTTGTGGTTTATATTTCTTAGGTGCACCTAGAGACACTGACAAAACTTTTCTTATTTCAATTATTTTGGCAACTATTGCAAGTATGTGGATTAAATTTTAAAAATCTATGCTTCTCACAAGGACAGCTGTATGTTGGGTGTTCACGAATTGGAAAAGCATCAAATTTCTTTGTAGATAACAGATAGGAAAATAAAAAATGCTGTATATTTACAAGCACTACTAAGATGAAGTTCATCATTAATCATCAAATATTATACATTTCATGAAAATATTTAAATTATTGTTCAATTAAAATTGGTTTGCAATATTGTTTAATATCACAAGTGAAGAAGCATGTTTATTCTACTGTTAACTATATATATCTATGTTTTGGGCATATGTTGTTTTCAAATGACACATATATAGAGATAATTTTATTGTTAATTTTCATATTCATATATTATATGCATTTGATTAATTATATTTGAGGTATTAAAACTGCTTTTTTGTTCAAACATAGCGACATGTGAATTCATATGAAATAAATTTGGTATTTGCTCTTGTCAATCATTGCTTTTAATTCTAAAAGCAATTAAAAAATATATTTTTGTTTGAATTTATAATAATTTTTGCTTATGAATTCTGCCTGTTTCTTCCCACTTTTAAAATTAAATATATATGTATGCACCAGCATTAAATACAATTAGTTACAATATGAATTTTGCACACAATTAAGCAATAATTATCATTAATAACAAATAACTGAAGAATTATTCATTATATCTCTTTGATTTTAATTGATTGAACAAGTACTTGGGTTTGACTGTATCTGAATAAATTGACAAAATGTAATTTCAGAACAAGTGTTAAAAGAAATTAAAAGGAAATTTGTTCTTTAAATGTGTATCTTTTGTTCTCCTAAAATAGATTAAGACATATGCCCAACTCCTTGTTTCATTTTATAATATTTTGTTCCACAAAATGTTTAATATATATATATATATATATATATATATATATATATATAAAAGATTACCATATTTAAAATTTGATAACTTAAGTTTGAGATAATTTATTAATCTTACACTTTTTGACAGAATTACCTAGTCCACATTTTTCACTAAATAATTATATAATTCTCAAAGAAAAGTTAACTAATTTATTATTTAAGTTAATAACCATCAACACAGATTTAAAGCTTAACGCCTTTCTGAGTATTATTAATTTAAAAAGCTCTAGAATTCGGCTGAAAACTTATTTCAGTTTATGGCTTAAATATGGTTTTACCCTGTTAATTTTTTTATTTGTATTTATGTATTATATTAAATTAATTTTGTTATAGGCTCCAGTGAAACATGCTCCACCTACTTCTACTACAGTGACCACTGTATCTAGTACACCTACCACTACATCTTCAACTGTGACTGTGCAGCAGAAAGTAATTCAATTTTATTTATTGATATTTTTTCTTTTCTATCATATTAACAAAAAATTTTTTTTTGTTGATATGCTTGTCATATATAGTGCAGTTAGTTTATTTCATTTCATATGTACCTAAATTTTTCAGTAATGAAAAGTCTTATATACTTATATCAACATTCATTTTTTGAGCTCTCATTAATGAATTTGTTTGCATGTATAACATTTAGTTAGTGGAAGATTTTATAATATTTCTATTGTTTATTAATCATGATTTTTTCTTTGTTTGTAGGTTACCAGTCCAGTTTTACAAAGACTACAACCTGGACATCAAACATGTCCAAAAGCTGCACCAGAAGTAAGTCACAGAAATTTGCTATTTTTATTTAGTGTTTCAGAGTTTTTAACTTTCCTCATTAAGAGATACTCTTGACTTAATTTCTTTGCATGATCTGAGAATTTTGAATATTTTAAAGTTATTAAACAGAATTCCATAATTTAAAATTTAATAAAGAAATTTACTGAGCATTTTTCGATTGTAATGGAATTAGAAACAATATAAATTTTTTTTTAAAACATGGTTTTTATAATAAGATGTATTTCTTTTTAATTCTGATTTGCAGTATTTTAAGTGAATGCATTTAATGGAAACATTTTATGTTATTTTTGATGTTGAAATGCAGTTAGTATTTCTTTACAAGATTCATGCATTTCCAAATAATTCGGAAGTTTCAAAGAATAAATCGGAAAAATTTACCTTTCCCAAACTTCCTCAGAAATTCTAGCATTTTTTATTGTGCTGATATAAATTTGGTTTCTTGGCAATTATGTTCCATGTTTATTGTATGATAGTACTCCCTGTAATAGGTTCTCTATTAAATCTTATTCACAATTGAATGATAACATTATATAAGGAAAAGAGTATAGCAGTAATATACTAGTAAAATTTGGATTTTGTTGTTATGCAGTATTATAAAAGCTGATTTACTTTCACGTTAAGAAAGTCAATCAGATTAAGTTAAATTAGTATTTATAATCAATGTTGAAAAAAAAGTTTAAGCGAAAGAAAAATCAAATAATTGAAATCAGAAATTTCATTTAATATATTTCTTTTAAAATGATGTACTATTCTAGTTTAGCATTGGAGTTGAATAAATTTTAGAATTTGTCACCATTTGTGATTCATTCTTGATTTGATTAGCTCCTTGTTGATATGATTTTATTTTAATTCTAGGTAAATAAGTTACTATATAAATGATTTTTAAATATAACTATTGTTTTAAAGTTGTCCAATTTAATAAATGTTAACAATATTAAATTATCCAGTTGTAAGTTGTGTGAAATGTCATTCTTAAAATTTAGGCTGATATAACAATATTTTATTTCGAAAAAACATAAAATTCACTTCTAATTGTAAGTGATTTATAAATGAGGAAAAAACATATAATTATAAACAAACTCTTTCTAAATTTATTCAATTACTTTTGATGAATTTACTTAACTACTCCTAATACTAGTATAGCGCTCTTTGGATTGAAAAGTTCCAGTTTGTATCCCAGCCATTGTTAAACAAAGTGAGATAAATGTTGCTCTTCTGTAAGGAAAGGTGCTCGGAAATTTTCTGTTTCCTCCCTTGCATCACATGAGTATGTCCTGTAAGAAGGCATTTTACACAGTAGGCATATAGTGCTTTATAATAGCTATAAGGTATCTACTTTGTGATATCAAAGATGTTGCAAATTTTTGCAGAAGAATATGTTCGTGTTTTTCTTTAATTCTTACTAATGTTTAGTAGCTTTGCTAATCTAATGAAAGTTACAATTTTCTCTTAATTTTGTAATTTATCAAACAATTGAGACTTAAATTATAGAAATAAATTTTTTACCTAATGAAAATAAAGAAGAAATAATATATATTTTGAAAAGTGTGTTTTGTATTTGATTGAGGTGAAATTTTTGCAGAGTGCAATTTAATTTAAAACTTATTTTGTACATGTTATTTGTTAAACACTTATTTACCTATGTTAAAACTATTGAAATAGGGATGTTAAGAAATTTTGTATCCATTTCAAGCCATTTAATTAATATTGAGGAATTTCATATAAAAACTTATTTTCTTCAATTTAGTACAGGTTATGATTTGAATGTGATTGATTGTGTAGCAGATTAATATTTGATTATATGTGTTTTTTATTTCTTTTTAGCAGCAAGTCATTGTAAGGCTGCAGAAACCACCACAGCCCCAGTCTTCTCAACCCGGTCCTAGTGTTGTGAAAGTGAGTTCATATATTTAGTTGCTGCAGCTTTACATTTTCTGTTATAATGTATTTAATTTTCAATTTAACCACTTTCTATTTATTTAAAACTCCCCTTAACTGCCAAGGAAAACTTACGAGATTCGCTCCCCAGTGCCACAGTTTTCACGCAGGCGATTGTAGTTATGCGGTGTATCGGTGGAAAAGAAGAAGCACGCTTGAAATAGAAGTAACATCATCACAACAGATATTTTAAACAATGTCAAGGACATTCTATTGCATTCCAAAGTCATGGGTCAAGCCTTACTAATAGCAGAGTATTGCAGAAAAGCGTATTTCCGAAAGCTGTATATATACGCCTGGGGCAGTTAACGCATCGGCTAAGCGTGGCGTATATATACGCCCGTGGCAGGCAAGGGGTTAAAACTTGTCTTGCATATCACCAACTTGAAATCCATATTTAAAAATTATTAGACCTTAATAAGCCTGCAATTATCTATTTTAAGGAATTCTTATACATTCAAAGAGTTATAATTATTTTTAAGCATATATATAAATGGCAACGTAGTTCATGATAACAGTTATATTTTATGTATTTGTGAATATTTTTATATAATTATATCTTTTTTCCCTAGGTGGCACCACAGCCTAAGAGAGTAATAGTCAACACAGTACCTAAAACAGTGTTGTAAGTATATAAAATATCTTTACTTATTTATCTTTAATATTGTATTTATTTATTGGGCCTAACTATGGATTAGTGGTAGGACAGTACTCTTAAGAATGAAAATCTTCAGATTTAATATCAGCCACTGTTGAATAAAATAAAAGGAGTATGACATTTCTGCATATACATACATTCTGCTTTGGGTCAAATCCCAATAGATCATCTCGGTAATCTAGTTGGCCTCTCTTCAGTTGAGACAAATGAATTTCCATCTGTAGTAAGTTGGATGGCTGTATGTAGCAGGTTTTCAGTTAATACCTATTTTCATCTGTCTAGCTATTTTTCAAATAATGGCTAATCTTTCAGTCAAATAGTTATCATTCTGGCTTTGGGCTCCACATTTATTTGAATTCTATCATGTGCTTGGATGTTTTTAGTGGTTTAGAGTATACTTTTTACACTGCGCATCCCTATCTAACTAGCCCCCATGTGGAAACATAACCATTGAGTGACTAATAAACCAAACTAATCTTTCAAATTATGTCAAATTTTACTTATAATTTAGATTGGTTTTTCTTTGACCAAGGTTTGGTATTCCTTGCTCACCTATTACAGATAAATTTTTATTTACATAGTTTTTCAATATTGTAGGTAAGAATTCTATTTATTTAACAATATCCTTTCTTAAAAATTTTGATTCATTAATATTTAAAAACATTTTCTGCATATTTATTAAAAGCTTTAATATGGTTTTATCATTTGTCTTTAATATATGTTTTAAGTACATAATGATGTTTTAAGTACATATTTATGGATGTTTCAATGTATTAGAATAATTTATTTATTTTGTACTTCAAAATTTATATTTTTTATGTTGTGATAAAATATTTTATTTCAAAGTATTATAAATATGTAATTTTAATCAAGGAATAGAAAATTAAATGTAATTATAAATAATTTGAACAGTTTGAAGCCATTTGCATATTTGAATTAAAATTTGCTGTGGCAAATTTAAAAATAAATCGCTGGACTCTAGGAGTGAGATTTGGAGTCGCACTTCTGAGAAACTGAATTCTCAATAGTAAATGGTACCTAGTCAAAATTTCAGGAGCTTAGATAACATTCAAAAGAGATGTTATTGGGCATGATAGCAATAAAATGAAAAGTTGTTATTTTATTTATTTAAAAAAATTCAGAGAAGTGAAATCATCTATTTAACAAACATAACAAAAAATTGCATTGTAAAATTGATAGTGATTTAAATTGGGAAATTTTAAAATTGATGCAATGACTAAAAGCCGAGTAAGAAGTGATTAAAGATAGAAAATCTCTCCACATATTATTGAACTGTATCTTCCTGTTTTCATCTGCTTCAATTGTATTCTATAATTTAAACTGCAAATTATCAAGCTATAACTATTTATTAATGTTATACAATTTCTGATGTCAAAATTGTGCTTAAAAGTTGGAAAATGGTTGTAGAAGAAAAGATATAGTGTTTATACTTGTAAAATCTTCTGACGTTTCATGCATGTCTGATGCTGTTAGTGCTAGCTTTGAAATCAAATAGTATCATTATTGCAGTTTGCAATGGTGTTTATAAAATGGATATTTGTGCTCTATCAAAATGGAAATCCACACCATCAATATTTTCAGAAAGAAAAGACAAATTTTGTGACATTATTGAAAGACTTTTTTATAGTGTGTTGCTTGTTTTCAGAATACATATTAGATTACTTGGTCAGGAAATTGTTATCTACTTGTGGCAACATTCTGTGTATGTTTACCATTCAGAATATTTGTGTTATTAATGTACTTCTAACTTACTTTCTTATAAGCATGAAGATAAATGTGGCATTTTATATTTTAAGTGAATCATTAGTAATTTTTGTCAAAAGTTCATGACATATCTTTCTGTAGGTTTTCTGACCGTCTGAATAAAGATCAAAATACTGCTGTGAATCCTGATACTAAGACACCTTTTTCGTCTAAAGCAGATGCATGTAGACGATTGCTGAGTTACCATGTTTATAATTCTAAAATACCTTCACAGGCAGAAATGGAAAAAGGTAAGAAACAATTTCCTTTTAATGTATTGAAGCACCTCTATTTACTATTTATCTGTGAATACTGTTTGTAATTATCAGCTATTTCTTATTGCTCTATAAAATGTGCACTAGATGGATATAATATTTTAAACTTCTTGTCATGCTTAATATATGTATATATATGTTTAAAATTGATTTTTATATAAAATTTGGATGCTAAATTAAAAGAAAAGTGAATATTTTTCAAATGTATACATTACATAAATATAATTTTTAGTCATGTAAAATCTTAATTTTTGTTATTTCTTCAATGCCTGACAATGAAGTTCGGTGAATAAAGTCAATATGACCAATCTGACAACACTAGTGAAGCAAAATGCTGTAGATGTGTTATGGCAGGTGTTGACCATCTGCTGCCACCATTGTTCATAGGAGCATTGTTCATGTTCTGTGAAAGACTTGTTACAAGGTGTTTCTTAAGTATGTTAGTTCTTAACACCAAACAGGAAAATGAATGATCAAAAGGTCAATTTAAAGTTTTGCTTTAATCTTGGCAAGACACTGTAAGAAACTCACATGATGTTGGTATGTGTTAATGAAGATCAAGCCCCTGTCCATGAAATGTGTGTACTTGTGGTTTGCTTATGTTCAGAAAAGCGTTTTTGACAACCCCCAGAGCAGAGAACCAGCAAATTCTGTCAGTGACGAAACTGTTGAGTTATTCAGTCTGTCATTGAGTAAGTGAGGAAATAAATCATGTAAGACTCTCAGTTAACTGGATTGTAATTTGAACTGCAGATTAACTATGAATCTGTGTGACAAACTGTTACACAGAATTTAGTTATGAGAAAAACTTGTTGCTGCCTTGTGCCACATTACTTGATACACAATCAGAAGCAGACATGTTTATAAGCTTTACAATATTTTGATGACACGGCAAATGCAAACCAAATTTCTTGAACTATATTGTCATTGAGGATGAATCTTGCTGTCTCATGTTTGACCTTGAAATGTAGTTGCAAAGTGTGAAATGGTATTCTCCTGCAAAGCCTCAGCGGCAAATGGTCAGAACAAAAAACCATGCTTCAAAATGATGCTCATCGACTTTTTGATATAATCAAGGCATTATCCACGAGGAATGTTTGCCTAAGAAAATGACGGTGAAGCTTGCAAGGTAAATTAAAATTTTAACTGTTTCATGAAACATCTATGCAAAGTACAACTTCAGTGCACACAACAAGGCTCATGGTATTTTGTTAATGGCACAGCTTGCCCTCACACAGTTTATATGGTCAAACAATTCATGCCAAAAAAAAAAAAAGTGGTGCAAATTGAACATCCGCCATACTCAATTGCAACCCTCCAAACTGCCTCTAATTCCCACAACTCAACATCGCTTTGAAAGTAAAGAGATTTCATAATATTTTTGACATCCAACAAAATGTTACGAGGTGAACTCCATTCCAAAAGAAGATTTCTTGCAAAGTTTCCAGGACTTGTATAAGAGATTTCAGTGGTGCATAGTTATGGGAAGTAACTTTTTTTAAAGAACAATAAGGTAACTTTGGTTAACATTTCAGCTTTACATGATTATTCATGAAACTTTATTGTCAGAGATTGTACATGGTTCTGTATTCATCTCACCTGAAGACCCTACATGTAAATGCTAGTAAATTTTGAAAAATGCAACTGTGTACTGCATTTAATTTTATTTTTCCAAACTACTAACTCCATTTTGTTATTAGATCTTCACTTTTACTTTGCTCTATAGCTTTCCTATTTTTATTTGGTGCTATTTCAATGTACTATTAGAAAATGATGCCTTGGAAATTTTTTATGCATTTTAAAAATGCTTAATTGCATTTAAAAGTGTTTTGAGTATTGAAATTGCCTGTTTACATTTGAAGATTGTTGGATATATTAGAAATTTCAATACTTTTTATTTATTTACAGCCATTTGGATAGGTTTTTAATCTTGTGAACATACTCTAAATGGAAAAACTTTTTATTAATGTCTTTTTAGTTTTTTAAAATAATAATTGCTTTCTTGCTTGGCTTTAGAATTTTTTTCAAAGTTTTTATTATAAATATTTTTTAACTAAGATTGTAAAGAAATTCATGTTAAAATAAAATCTACATTAAATATGTTATTTATCATCAGTAGTAGAAAATGAGTTTGAGTCTGTTTTTTGAAAAGCTTGTAATATTTTTTACAGTTGTAAAAGAACTGTGGTATCTTCTACATTTGCTGAACTTTTAAATTCTAATGGTTTCTAGATTATTATTTATTTGTAATTATATTTGGTTCACTAATATAAACTTTTGTTATAGCGGATGAGACATTTTCCATGGTGTCAGAATCTTTACTGGAGAGAATTAAAAATTTAAAGAATATGTACCATCTGTTACGACTGCAAGAAAGCATGGTGAGTTTCAATTATGAAATTATATGAATTAACACTTGCTTTATCATTATTTCTTATAAAAATTAAAAAAAAAAAACACTTTGTGATGTGCAAATTATTCATTACAAAAGCATGACATTATAGTAAAAATGATAATATGCTTGACAAATCATCTATAGCAAAAATTACTGTACTATCTATTTTCTGCGAAAGCACACCTTGATTTCAACATTTTACAAGTACCATTTTTATGTTTACTCATCTCCTAACTAGATCTATGTTGCCCTGAATTAATTTCTATTTCTTCACTAAAGAATTTTATGTTCTACAATAGAGTTGACTGACTGTATTATCTCAAAGAATAAAAGAATCACTACTATTAGCAGTATTTTGTCCACCAGGCTATTATAATAAGTTCAAACTAATATAAACTATAAATGAATAGATTAGATTTTTATTGAAAATTTTTAATGAATACTATAAATTTTCCCAGAAAGATATCTTTTTACATTGATAGTAAATTTATTTTGTATTTTACATATTTCTTGATCACTTAGGAAAATCATGCTATATGTCTGCTGTTAAATTTCATAAATTTGTACCACCTATCTAAACTTTTTTTATCAGTTAAGTGCATACTTGATTTTTATGGTTGTGAAATTTATTTGAAATATAAAAAATATTTAAAATGAGATATGGAATAAATTATAATTTAGCAATTTGAAAGCAATGCTGTATTATCGTTTAAGCAAATAACTAAATTTTAGCATTATTGCATTCAACCCTTTGTTTTATATATTTTTTAAATCTAGTAATTTAGTCTTAAAGAAAGTCGGAAAAAAAATTATAATGCTTTAATACTTAATTAAATTAAATATCTTTATATGCTCTTTTTTTAAAAATGTACATCTTTCAAATATAATCCCTTTGATTTATTT
The DNA here is from genome assembly GCA_026290005.1 of Latrodectus geometricus. Lineage (NCBI taxonomy): Eukaryota > Metazoa > Arthropoda > Arachnida > Araneae > Theridiidae > Latrodectus > Latrodectus geometricus. The sequence continues at coordinate 52,270 of JAPDSC010158247.1, forward strand.
TATTGTTATTTATTATCAGAGAATATGTTCAACACCTGATAGAGTTCTCATGGAACGATTATTCATTGAAGATGAGCAAAATTCATTGCAAGCAGACAGAACCTTTGTAGCTGAAGGAGGAAGTATGTTTTTATATTGTCAAACTTCTTATTTATTTTAAATTGTAGCACATTTATTTTATAAAAATTCCAATCTTTTATTTTTATAATTTAATATAAATTTTATTTATCTATATGCAAATTATTTCTATCCAAATAGGGCTTTCTATGATATTTTGTTTTGCATAATGTTTTAATAATAGCAATCCCAGCTTTTATTTTTAACTTACCAAAAATTGTTTCATACAAATTGACAATGTCAAAAGCAGACAATAATTAGAAAATTCAAAAGATTTAATAAATTTATTAAATTGAATCATTATTTAGCTTAATAAATTGTATCCCAAAATTTTCACTTAATAATAAAAAATATTAAATTGATTCATTTTATGAAATTCTGATTTTCAAAATATAATTAAGTTATTTATAATGTATTTCCTCAGGGTTGTCCTTGCCTCCTCCTCCTAGCAGTTGGATGCAAGAGTTGAGGAGATCTCGTCCATCTGCAAGTCCTGTTGTCATCAAGGAAGAGCCTGTGAGTGAATCAGATGAGCCATCTGCTGAAGCAAGTAGTGACCCTGTTTATAAAGAAGATGATAATTTAGAAGCCCCTGTGATTGATAGTTGTGCTGACATTGTTGTACCGCAGCATGATGAAAACTGTGAGCGTAGTCCTCCTACGCTGAAAAGGATAGTAATAAAAAATGACAAGTGCTCTGATAGTGATTCTGAAGAACCACCTCCTCCTAGGAAGAGATTAAAGCACAACAATACCATCTCTAGATTGGGCACTCCTAGCAACTCTAGTTCTAAACCACAGGAACCCCCTACTCTCGGTTGCGAGACCACTCCTGGCAAATCAGGAGATTCAAAAAGTAGTGAGAAAGACTATGATGTAAAGACAAATCACAGGTACCCCCTCCAAAGTGATGATATGGTATATGAGATAAGGAAAGAGCTCGATATGTCTCCTATGGAGATAGATGATGAGGATGATGTGACTCACATGGTGGACTTTGACACTCCCAGTGTAGCCAATCACTTGGCTGATTTTGAGCCACCTGTTGCAAGGACAGAAGAGTCATGTGATTCTAGTTTATTGTATAATAGTAGTATGCGAACTAATTGCACTATCAAATATGACTTTGATCTGTTGGGATCAGATTGGACAGAGGATTATGTCCATCCCCCGCCAAACGAAACGGATATTGCTGTCGAGAACATCATGAGCGGCCATCAAGGCAACCCATCTGACCTGGATTTATCTGGGCTTGATGGACTTGATGAACATTTGAATGACAGCCAACATTGCATTCCAAATGGCATTCAAGAGGATGAGACTTCAGATTCTGAGCCGAACTTTATTGGGTATCGTATTCCTAAACACCACAAAAGGTTCTCTGCTGCTCAGTCCACGAGCAACTGCCCTTCTAGTGCGCGAGATCAAGTCCAGAGTGCCATCAAGAGTATTATGGGGTCATCGACAGACAGTCGCTCCTACTTTGATGGGAATGACTTCCTGCCCATGAACAGGCACAGTCACAACACGCACATGTCTGATTTTGGCGGGGGCATGAGCACAGATCTCGGTCACTCAAGTGGCCAGAGGGAACCTGATCTGGATGAAGCTGTTCGTAGTATATTACTATGAGAGCGTCATTTCCATTTCCTCAAGCTGCCTGCCCAACATCACGGTGCACTTATTTATTGTCATTGTTGGATTGGTCTTGATTTTTTCATCCATGTACAATTGTTTGTGATATTAAAAAAAACTCCATAATTAAACATAGTGGACACGAGAAAGAAAGCAATAAATGAGTCATTTGTTATATATATGCAATATATTAAAAAAAAAGTCAAAACGATTTCAGAGCATGTCATGTAACGATTTTATCTGTTTCAGTCTATTTATAATTGTATTTTTAAGATGTTATTTATGTGCATGTTCAGAAGTCTCTCTTTGAATGGGCTGGTCGAAATAAACTTTTCTGTTCATTCTTAGTACAAAGGAGGGGTTTGCGCAATAGTAGGTCATACCACATATCTGTTGAATTCTTTTGCTCAAATTAAAACATGTACTTAATAATCATGCTCATCTTTAAACTATGCAATGTTATTGTTTTTCCTTTTATTATGTGTGAAATATTTTTGCTTGCAAAAGTTAGAGACTATTTGCCTGTTTGGGAATAAAATTGTAAGAGGGTAAAAGGGGCATCAAAGTACAAAAATGAACAAATTCTAACTATTTGGGAAGGAAATTAATATTGTGTTTTCTAATGACTCTTTTTTAAATTTTAGTTTTATAGATAATAAACTGAACAATCACTTTTGATATTTAATAAAAAGATTCAAATAACATTATTCCAAAGCAAAAAACTGATATTTTTATTTGCTTACTTTTAAGTATTTATCTATTAAAATCAAAAAAATATTGGAAATATTTAATAAGGTTATGAAATAGTTTCTATGTAGATATGGTTTGTGATAACATCTGTTTTCCATCAAAAGGGAAAAGTATTTAAAGAAATAATTCTATAATTATTAAAAAATGTCTAACTGTACCCAAATGATCTAAGCCAGGTTTCTTTAAATAAAAACACTTAATATTTTTTCTATGTAATAAAAGTGAATAATTTTTGTATTATTAATTTGTCTATTTTATTATCAATCTTGAATTTTTCCCATTTTCTTAATCAAAATTCATTAAAAAGTGTTTCATTTCACTTTTTAAGTATAATTAATTATGAAATCAAAAAATGCAACCCTTAGAATGAAAAATAATCAAAAGTATGCTTGTATTTAAAAAATATTGAGTAATTTGAAAATTTTCTATTATTGTTTAATTTATTAATATTTTTGTTATAAGCTTTTGAACATTTATTTTATTAAGAAGTTCCATTTTAAATTTACCATGCGATGCCAGTTTTAAAAATTTTGATATACTGTAAATTTATCAAAAGTCTTGGTAAAATTGCCTTTATTTACAACAAAATTAATCTCATCTTTCTGAAAAGTTTCTGTATAATTGAAAATAACTTGTTATTTGTGATAGTCAGAAGCTATTATTTGCCAAATTCTATAATTCCTTATTTAACTTGAATTTCCAATTATTTTAGAAAATCTTTTCAAATATAGTTCAATAGTTGAAAATTTTATTCCTAAATTATCAAAATTTTAATAAAAAATTTTTCAATTTCGAAAAATTTTTTAAATGAATTGGCATGAATAAAAGTGCATCATATTTTAATCAATCATAACTCCAGTTTAAGATTCCATAGTTTTTTATGATTTTAGTTAGCTTTATACAGTTGTTGTATATGATATCATTATGAACATTTTTTCATTTAAAAAAAATGATATTTATATTATTAGTAGTTCATGAATAATTTTTATTCTATTGATATTATCAATACAATATTTTTTTGCTAAATTAACTGGACTTTTTTTATGAATATTTACAGTAAAATCAATATTTTTAAATGTAATTATATTTAATTTTAATTAGTTATTTTCATATTTAAGAAATACTTTTTCTGAAATTGGATCAAGAAAATCTAAGTCACTCTAAAGCATTGGCATGTTATTATTTCTGCAATTGTTCTAGTATTTTATAATTGAATGTAGTTCTACATTGTTGTAATGCCCTTAATAAGAAATTGTGTTGTAAAGCAGGCAGCTTGTCTCTTTGCCTTCAAATGAATGTTTGCCGATGCTTTGCAACGGCTTTATTTCTTGAGCGAGTGATGCCATTGTATTTTAAAATGAATGATGTGGGTTTGCTTACAAGCCAATTTTGTACAAAAAAGAAGAGAAATGGAAAATTGTAAATATCTATATATCATTTCTAGAAAAGTGCCTAATGGTGGCTTAATGCAAATTCTACTTGCATTGAAATTTGGATTGTAACAGAGTTTTATCCCTAATTTCTTTCATACATTGATGTCTATTAAATTTTTATAAGACAAGTTAATTACAACATTATATCAAGCTCTTTAAAAATCTAATTATTTTATCTATTTTTTAAAATTTTAATGACTTACTTATTTTTGCTGTAGTGCTTTTTCTTTACTCACTTCATAGAAATTGAGCGTCCTCTCCCTTCTGCAATGATCTTGCCTTTAGTTATAGGTTTGTGGATTCAATTCTCATTTCTGATAGGATTTAAAATTCATTTTTAAAATGTAGTTGTCCTCAAATTGGACCCTGTGTACAAAAGCAAAACGAAAACCATTCTTAACAAGTTGGAATGATTTAATTAATTATCATAAAAATTTTTTAGTAGAAATAATGAATTAAGAATGATTTTTTTAATTGGAACTAGTTTATATTTCACTGAAAATATTAGTTTCAATGTACGTGTGCGTCCGTGTTCAGATTATTGCACATATTATTAAGCTTATTAAAATTTTGGTATGCAACAAAATTATTGCATTTTTGACAATTTAAATTCGTTGTTGCATGCTTTCTTAAAACTAAAAATTTAATTTTTGCTTAATTTCAGTATTTTATTTACATTATTTTTTAATATTCAAAAATTGATGGTGATTCATTTTCTGCATTGTTAGCAAAACTCTTCATTTTAAGTCTCAAAACTTGTGTTTCATTCACTTATTTAAATAAATGTCTTATTTTATTTTATTATATTTTTTTTAAGCATAGAGTGTTAATTTTCTATTTAAAGAAAACTATGTAAATTGCATTCTTTTTTCAATAGTTTTTTTCAAACTAATTGCAATGAGTATAACTTGTCAATAAATAAAAATTTTTATCAAGTAACAAATATTAATTAAAAGAAACTGCTAATTCTGTTTATTAAAACTTTTGGGGGGATGTATTGAAGAAAAGAAAAAGCCTAGTCTTTAAAATAATTAGTTACTATTGCGCATGAAGGTTTTTTATTTTATTTTTAAATAAAATTTTTTGATGGTAATTTTATCAGGGAAAATATGTTTAGTCAATTCTTTAGCTTAATATAATTAGTATATTTTTAAAATAATTGTTTATCATTTTCATTTTGAAAATGAGGTGATGTTTTTAAATAAAAGTGTAAATTCTTGTCTTTCGTTTGTGTGGATCTACATGTTAGCATATAGTACAAATTAGAGACAAACTCTGTTACTCTGGTCGTTTTCTCCATTTATTCTGCAGCTTTCGAGAGACTGAAATACAGTTATCTTTACTGTATGATTAAAGAAAATTTCCTAAGATAATTTTAATATATTGAAAAAGTTTGGTATTTGTACTTAATTGTTGTATTTATTGTATTCATCTTTTCAAAAAATATTCATATTCTGTGTTAATAGAAAAAATTATGTAATTATGTATGTTTTCTGTATATTTGTTTGCAGTAAGTATTTTTCAGTATCTTTTTTCCCCCAACTCACACAATATGATGTATATTTTCCTGTGGTAAAGCACATTTTTGACTGTGATGTAGTTTTGACATAAGGTGAGAGGATTGGCCACCAATGTTGTTAAATTATCATGTGGTGCCGTTAACTTGTCTTTCAGTTTTATGCAACAGGTGGTTATGTGCCATCCTCGTGCTGCAGAACAATTGTTCCAAAAAAACTCAATGTATATTAAACAACAACAAGGGCATCACTTTTGTATGTAATGTAATTATATTCTATGTATGTATATGTGATAAAGCTCAAATTGTAAGATTTGGTTTTATGTTCTTTCACACGATCAGCGTAGCATCTCCGGTTGAACCCGAAGAGGCTGTAAAGGCATGTACCTTTGACATGCATTTTTCTACAAAATGGTTGTACATATTTTATTAAACGTCCTGTCAGCAGAAGAATATGTGGTTTCTCTTCCTTATTAGGTGCATTCATTAAGCAACACTACCAAGAGATACCTCCAGAATAACAAAATATTTACCATTAAGTTAAAACATAAATTTTTCTCCTATTATAGATAACAGAAACAGAAGGCAATTTTTATAAAATTAAAGGAAAGGGCTGTATAAAATATGAGATATTTAATTTTAAAGGAATTCTTTTACACATTTCAAATTTATTTCATATAAAAATTTTTTGCGGAAATACAAACGAGTTAAACTATTATAAATATATTTAAAATAGCAAAATTTTACATGAATAAATTATAATAGATTAGTGGAAATATAATTTAGGTTTAAAACAAATATTGTAAAATGAAAACAAAGAAAGTATGAAACTTTTTTATAAGTAAAGATAATGAAGAAAAATTGCAAACTTATTTTAAAAGTAGAAAATAGTGAAATATTTTAGAAAAACCATCTTCTATTTGTGACTTAATTACGTCTTGTATTTCGTTAGAAATGTGTTACTTTAAATAACATTAGTGGTATTCATTATTCTCATGCATATTTTAATAATACTATTTTAAAACTTCTAGAATTTTATGAGTTTCCAATTTTTTTATAAATCTTAACTTTTAAGTTATAATATGAAAATGCGAGGATATTCCTAATTATATTTATATATATTAAAGAGGCGTGCATTCACTAATCCAGTATTGCAGCAATATGAACTATATTAATAAAAATACTTTGGAGTAAGACCATTCATTTTGGGGACTTGATGCATCGGTCACTCACTGAAAGATGAATTGTAACAATATTGGCAAACTATTAAATAATTGTATTACAATGTGGAGTACGCAAATTCAAAGTAATTGAATTGCGAAATAATATTATAGGGTGTAGTGCAGACTCACTCAAACATTATAATTTTGATATTGTTAACCACAATCCTTTTACTTCCATTTAAGTTTTCTGCTTTTCTTACCTCATGTCTATTGTAATGAGAAAATTAATTTCTTTAGTCGATTGGTATGTAACTGTTAGACTATCCTCTAAATAGCATCAAAGATGATTTAAGGAAATGGTATGGAATTAAATGAGACCCTGTAGTCAAAAAAAGTGATGGTAGAGCTGTAATACCAAATCAACCAGGATTACATTTTCTGAAAAAATTTTTTTTAGTTATGAAATCATTTAAAGATATTATATTTCAGTGATTCTCACCACTGTGCCGCTAAATTTTAGAAATGTATATAATAAAAATTATAATTTTTTTTATTAAGAATAAAGAAAAATACACTTTCAAAGGAAACTTGTTTTTACAGTTAAAAATATTTTTCTTCGGTAATTGTGACTTTTTCTAAAATAAAATATATGTCTCATGAAGAAATGTTGAGTGTTTCCAGTATCTACCATTACAATTTTCTACAGCTTATTTGGGTGAATTCGGATTTTCAGTATGAACCAACAGATAAAAACAGAAAAAAAAATCGAGTTTTCCAATGTAGCAGACGATATGAGAGAAGCATTGTCCTTTCTACGACCCAATATAAATGAAATGATGAGAAAACATCAAGCTCAGATTTCTCATTAAAAGTGTCCTTATTAAATCCCTTAATAAACGTACTACTGTTTTTGTACTACATATTATTTTATTTTACATAAATTATATAATAAACTATTTTACACAGTGCATTCAAATAGATAAACAACTAAACCTTTTCTTTTTCTTAGTCTGCTAAATTTTGTAAGAGTTCCGTGCCAAACAAAAATTTTAAAATCCCTGATCTAATTTATAAATTATTTTCCTAAAACAATTTTTTCAATATATTTTTGAAGTCCAAGCAAAAGTACTGTTTTTGCAGAAGGGATCTTACCTGAAGAGATAAATCACCAGAACTTGTGAAAATACTAGAGCAAGATGTAAAATTAAATATTTTTTTTATTAAATGCTAAATGTTTTCTAGTTTATGCATTTTCCATTCACAAAGTTATTAATTTCTTTTTTATTCTGGATGGATTCATTTTCCCTTTAATTTTAAAATAAATTGTTGAGTTCACTGATTGATAATAAGCCCTCGCATTTAATTAGAGAAATTTTTTATGAAGCAATAGCTCAAAAATGCTCCAAGGGAGTTTTGCCTACTTTTTACAAAAATCTGAAATTTACTTCAAAGAAGTATCTTAAAAATTCTTCACGATATCATCAAATAGGTGATTTCTCACCAAATTTGGCAACTCCTACCTTTCTTAAGCTTGCCGCAAATTAAATGACGCTTTTAACTTCATTTTTTTAAAACTTGCGAGTAAGAATACATTATATGGAGGCTACTCTGTGATTTTATATTGAAAAGTATTTGTTCCTGTTAGTTTTCTTGCGTTAGATTGTGTTACGTTTTCCTGCCCATAGAAACCATTAATCACTTGCAATTGTTTTATTCAAACTTTAAGATGCTTTTCGCCAATTTTTTTTATTACTCCAAAGGATGCACATTTGACATGCATAGAAACCCCTCATATTTCGTCATAAGAGCGACGCATGTTCTTTGAAATTATTACGGCTCCATTCCTTCTATGATAAATTATTATTGGGATTTATTAATTAAATTTATTTTGTGATTACTTAATTTTATTGTAATTGGTTAAATTATGACTAGTTTGGCTTATCGTTCTATACGTTCATTTTTTGGTCGTTAGGTTGATACATCTGTATTAATTTTTTAAAGTGGATTTCAAAACACTGTGAACAAGGTAGGATTCAAAATCACGAACTGTTAAATCGAAAATCAAAGCGTCAACCATTCGACTTTTAGTTCGACATTAAATTTTCTCGTAAAAAAATTATTACAGTTTATCAAAATTAATATGAAAATACCGCCAGCATTTATCTTTTTAGTTAATGTCACGAACTATCAAAAATAAGGACAAAATAAAATTAAAGTAAAAAAGAACCAATATTAATTTTTGATTTTCTTATTGTATTAACATTCTCAACGCAAAGGCAGAGTAAATAACTACAAGTTAAATTCAATATAGATAACATATCACAATTAAATTCTATTTATATCACATATCAAGTCTATTTTTATATCAGAATTCCACAGATAGAATTTGAATAAAAGAACAAAGAGAAAATTGCAATAAAAAAATTCCCACGCAGACGACTAAAATAAAATAAAAATTCAACTAAACCGGACTTTTTTTATGCTATTTAAGGACTTTGTCTTTTGCCATGTACGAAATATCGCAAAGGAGACAGATTTCGCATGAGAACCGATAAATAATTAAAAACAAAAAATGTCTTATCTGTTGTTTCTATTATGACAGGGAATAAAATATTAGACGATGGCAACCGCTTATCTTCGTCTTGATTGGTTCAATGAATTCTACTCGAATTTGGTAATGAAGAAAAGATGTCCTTGATTCTGGCTACAAATCCGATATTCGACGCTCACGTAACTACACTCTAGATATAGTCTATCATCGATTAAGAATCGATAATCAATGTACAGCGATAAAAGTAGTTACTTCAGATGGATATCTAATTTCATGGATATGAAAAACAGTGAAAAATTATGTTTTTTATTTCCCTTTCGTCGACAAGCCAAATACATCACTTTTTTTACAATCGTTCATAAATAAAACGGAAGTACTGGTCATACTGACGTTTAATACAAACACTTGCTGATAAAGCAAGAGATACATCGTAATGAGAATATATATTTTGCCATTATTGTAAACTGTCCAAGATTGTTTGCCTAAATTGCAACCGTACCGAACAAGTTGTACAGGATCGCAGTGGAAAAGTTCCTTTCTTGTGTCTGATAAGACTCGAATTTTAAATCAAACGTCGTCGATGATGATTGTGCTGTCTGAGACGGCCAAGAGTCCACTGATCTTTCTTCGAGTTAGATATGGTTTGTTAAGAAGATTGAGCACCCATCTCAGGCATCGACCTCGTCACTTTATTGTGTTTTAAATTGGCCAGCAGATTAGCTGTCTCAAATGGCTTCGGATGACTCTGCTATACGCAGCTAGAATAAAACAATGGAATAAGAATTTGCAATACGAATTCTGAAAGAGTGCAATATTTTATTGTCAACTTGTTTCATGCGAGACCATCGGAATCTGTTTCTTTTCGAAGAAAATCATTTTTATTAAAGCAGTTTTCCCCGAATATCTGTTATTTAGTAAATTTTGCAAAAACCCTAGCTATTCTCAATTATTTTTTGTATGTAAGAATAAGAGATAAAATAAAATGCACTTAAAAATTTAAATTGAAATAAATTTAAGAACAATTTAAAAAAAAATTGGCAAAAGAAACACTTGACGAAATTTTGATATAACCTAGTGACAACAGACTAAAGCTATTTTAAGATTATTTTAATACCTCCCAAGTAAATTATCTTCTAAGACGATTTTTGGTAGGATAAGTTTTTGGTATGTGTTCTTTGTGATTAACATTCTGTAACCAATCAGTCATCTAGCAAAAAAATGCTTGTTGTTGCATTATACTATCGGCTTATAAGCAGTGGTGTTGTGGAGCCGGAACGCTCCGGAACATCGTTCCGGTACTTCCTTTTTGGACAGGAACGCGTTCCGGAACTAAAGATGATTTCTGATAACGAGAATTGGCTGACGTATTGAAAAAAAAAAATTAAAAAGAATTGCTGATTTTTTTTTTCTAATTTTTGACGAATTTTTATAAGTATTATTATAAACAAGGATTTGAACCGAACCCGAACCAATACAATGTAATAATAAGATTAATAAGTACTACTGTTAGCAAAATATTCTATGCACGCTACCAAAGTCAAAGTGTCGATTAAAAAGTGTGAACATAATCCTATTTGGGATATTTTATAAAAGCCATTAGTGTTTTCATGTATTGTTAAAAATATTTATGCAATATTGTTTGAGTATCTACTATGCGTATTTTATAATTTGTCAACTAATTTTTATTAAACGTTCCTATTATTGTAATAAACATATATATATATACATATACACAAAATGGGTTTCGTAATGATTTTCGTTTCCTTTCCTTTTTATGCTATATACAGGGCCGATCCTGGTGACAGGCGAAAATTGGGGGAAATATCCCCCCCCCCCGTCGTTAAATTTGGGACATGAGACCGCACAGAGTGGCCGCCTACCCAGGATCGGCCCTGTCTATATAATTATATATACGCGTTCCGGTAAAGAAAAAATTAGCACAACACCACTGCTTATAAGCAAGGGTGAAATGATCGCTTATGTGAAGATACTAAAATAAACTACTCACATGTACCATGAGAGGAAATCAAGAAAACTCCCAAGCACTCACCTCAACAGTCATACATGCAAAAGCGCAATATTTGTTTTCCGTTGTCTAAGAGAGACTGTAATCGAACCCAGGATCTTCCGTACAGAAGTTTTGGTACTGAATCACAATAAGTCCTGAGGGCATGTGCGAATACACTTTTTTAATAACTTATTTATTTAAAAGAAACAAGTGGAAGTTTGAGTAAGATGTAAATGATAAAGAGCGGCATTTGTGGAGACTCAAACATCTTTGGAATGGCTGTTATATTTTTAATAACTGCGAAATCTATACAAGTATTTCAATTTTGAAAGCATTATTAAATGAATACACACACGATGTCAGCATAAAATATAGGACACCATAAATCTATTTGAAAGAATTAAATTTTCAAGCAAGGTGGTTTTTTGCAGATGTCATTCTATAGATTGTGAAGCATGCGTGCCCATATTGGCACGCACGAAAATTAGACTATAGAATTAAAAAAATTGCATAAACATACAATGCATTATCATGTAAACTTCTTATGAGTGTATTGTACTTTATTAATGCATGATATTATCTGCTGTCTACTGCTCGAAGTTACTAGACGTAACGGAACCATGGTCAACTGATGTGGTCGACAACCGAACATGCACTTTCCTCACCACACAATCAGAAATATGTTAAATTTTACGAATATTTAACAGGTATTAGACTTGCCAAGAATTTTTAATAGTTTTGGATAATCAATAAATTTGAATTATAAGGTAATTTAGAATACTTACAAATTATATTTTGATTACTTAAAGTAATTCATAATTTATTACTCAGTAAAATTAATTCTTAATTTGTGGTATTTCGATAAAATTAACCTGTATGCTTGAAATATTTTTTGATGGGGGGGGGGGGGGCTTGATTATGCTTATATTAAACTTTAGTAAATGTAAAATTTCAGGTGTCAACCAATATTTAAATAATTAAGAAATGATTAAAAACCTTTCATACATAAAGTGAATTTTACGTATTATTTTACTGATTCTATAGAAAGCCGAGCTGGTGGGTTAAAAGTTAGCATTTTGATCTTTAATTCAACAGTTTGTGAATTCGATTCACACTCGGACATGGATGTTTGCAGGGATTCGGAGTCCACTTTCAAATGTAAGTTCTGCTCGAATAAGTCCTCGTGTTAAAAAAAGAAAGGTCAAATTAAACCAAATTGACTTTCGATGGATTAAAATCTCGTAATCTATAAATTCGTATTTAGAAAATTATGAATTCATCCTCACCTCTAGATTCTGAATCAATTTATTATTATTAAAAGTACTAGAAAATAATTAAAATTCAGAGTAAATACATAAATAAAG